>LYUA01000592.1:1467797-1482299 GCA_002093875.1 Calopteryx splendens | reverse complement strand
CACACTACCCCTAGGCTGCCTCGCCCCCTATAAATTTGATATATAGGTAGACAATACTCTAATCCAACAGGTTTACAGCCTGATTGACACTATACATTTTAGAGACTAGAGTAATTTTTGATGGTTAGTGTTTTTTTTACAGGAGGTGCAGAGAGTAGGTATTTGTGAATCTGTGATTTATCAGTTGTGATATGAATTATACATATGATGCATTGGAATAGACCTTAGGGTCACTTCTAGTTTTAGCTTTTTGTGTCATATTGAGTTGAACAAAAGCTACAGTTTCTTTGAATTTCAAAAGCTACAGTGTTCTTAATATTATTTTATCCTAAATTTTATGACTTTCATTGAGGAATTAATGTAAAAATGTTTTGAAAAATATTTGAATCTTTGCTGTAATTCAAATTTTTAGGCTGTCATTGCACCGTATGTAGATGTCTGTGTTGCTGTTGCCACTGATTCTGGCTTGATCACACCTATAGTGAAAGGGGCTACTGATTTAGGGATTGAAGACATATCCAAGACTGTAAGGGAACTTGCAGAGAGGGCTCGTCTTGGGAAACTCCAGCTCCATGAATTTCAAGGAGGAAGTTTCACGTGAGTCATATTCTCTTGAAGTTGTGGGGTCAGGATAAAATGTAATGGGTCTTATGTACAGGTTGGGAAAAATTAGGATTCAAAATTTTATTTTTTATAATATCTTGAATTGTAGCATAGTAACTTAGTTTATAATCATTAGTTTTTGACCTGAGGGTCCTATGCTCAAATGTACATAGTTCCTCTAGATATCCCCAGATATCCCAACAACACTTTCTTGATTTTTGGGCATCAGACCTTTCCGGTAAACCTCAGGTGGATCCCAAAGAAAAATGTGTTGTAGTAAAATTGTCGAGAATCAAAGGTTTAAAAAAATATCAGCATAATATTAATACATATACCTATACCTTTTGTCATGCATATGAAATAAATACACTAACATTTTTAAACAATTTCAGTTTTAACACTTGTGGGATACCATGATTTAATTATATTCATAAGTTTCATTTCAGAGTTATCGAAAAAGTTTAAGACTGGGAATCCTAATCAACGTTGTGTTGGTCTCTCATGATTCTTGGGGATTTTGAATACATGTATGCATCAACCGTTGCTGGAAGCTCACTGAACAAATAGTGCATGCAGGAAAGTCATGATGGTGTATTAATGCTCTCTATGCCAACCAAATTTTTGAAGCTGATCTTACCCGATACTAAGATTTTCAAAAATATAACTTCTGCTATTTCATATAAAATAAAGAGTGGTAAGAAGTTGAATTGGCTGTAGATATTGTCATGCCATTTAATTTTTTCCGCACTGCCATTTAACTCCACTTTCTCAAGTGAGTCAGGTTTTATTGAACAACGGGGATTTCAGTCAACATTTGGCTACCAATGACTATTGTTTTAGAACAATTCTGGGGGAATGAGTGGATGATATTAGAAACCCTACTGGAGGCAGAATAATTTTAACTTTGTTAGGAGAAAGCCATGTGTACGAGAGATGATTTACATGAGAGACCAGATTTTTAATCATTTAACATTGTGGTAGAAAGCCATGCTATTTGTTGGTGATAAAATTGCTGAAATAGGATACAAGTTTGCTGTGGATAAGTTATCAAAAAACTTGTGAGAGCACAGGAACAAGGGATATAGGTCTATAACTGGCTGCATGACTTATCTCCATTCTTATGACAAGGAGTGATGAAAGACAACTTCCATATATAAGGGATATCTTGAAAATTTGTTATCATCTGGTACAAGCGGAGAAAAAATATTAATTGTTCAATCCACATTTAAAAAATAAAAAGAGGTAGATGGTAAGAACCTGATGCAGAATCACTTTTAAGGGATTTGCTTACAGCAAACACTTCATCAAGGGTAACATTTAACTCAGGATACACTATCGTTCAGTTGAGGGCATGTGTTAAAGTCATTGATATCACTGGCTTTCTAATAAACACTTGTAAGATGTTCACAAAACAGTTTGCAGATATTTTAAGAACACTTGCTACTTGATCCTAATAGTAAGCTGAAGAGTGCGGACTTTTTGTTTTATGCCGCAAGCACCTTCAAAATAATTTGGGATTTAAATTCAAGTTCAGTAGTTATGTTTCACTAATTTAGTCCTTGTGTCTTAGAAATTGGACTCTTTTAACCCATATCATATCCCCGCATATATTATGTCACATATTTTTTGGATTTCTGATCTGCCACCTTCATCCATGTCACCCTTCCCCAACATCCACTATATATTTTACCTGCTCCTTTACCCCATTCAAATTTTCAATGTTGAACCTTCATATGAAGGGAAGCATTCCATGAGATACCATACTTCTTGTAACCCATTCCTCCTTCATGCCTCACCTTGTCATGTCCCTACCCTTTAGGGTGCGATTTGATACATATTTGGCCCACTAGTACCATGGAGACAAGTTTTGAAACAAGCATAATGTGTCATTGAAAATGTGTGTTATCAATGATTTAAATAATTTTATGATAAATTTGATGGTGCTCTTACAGAATATCCAATTTGGGGATGTTTGGAATAAAAGAATTTAGTGCAATCATCAACCCTCCTCAATGTGCCATACTTGCCATTGGATCAGGACAACTCTCTGTTGGTAAGAAAAACACTTGAATGATTTTTCAATTTGAACTATCACTCTCAATTGTCTTGAAGCAGTTTACTGCATTAAATAAATATGTAATGGTTGATCAAATTGATTTTTTGATAAAATTGGAATTTCACTGTAAATGCAGCCTAATCTTTGATTTTCCTTCTTTACATTTACATGTCTTATCTCTTTTCGTTATTTATTGCAGTAACTAATTTTCAAACCATGGATCACCATGGATAATTGGGAGTTTTATTTCTTTGTAAAACAAGGGAGTTACTAGGTTGAATTTATAAGACTTCTGAGGAACTGATTTTTATGATTCTTTGTTTAAATTAAGGATGTAAGGCACCATGTGCATTTTTATCTGATATTGTTTTCTCATTTGCTTATTATGGGTATTGTTGACAGAAATTTGAGTTCCCATAAACTATTTGCAATGCATGTTTACATTAGTGATGGTCAAATACATGACCATTTTCTTTTACTTAAAGTGAATATTGATAAATTTAGCTATTAATTTATTAAATTGAGGAATTAACTGAAATATATATAAAATTTACCTTACTCTTGTGTATGTTCTAAGACATTTGTTAACATATTTGCAAAATGTTTTCGAATACTGACGTCAAACTATTTTAACATAAAACATTAATTTAAGTAGCTATTTGAGCTTGATCAACATGCAAAACCCATTATATCAAACCAAACAGATTGTATTGGTGAAGCTTTTACAAGGGGGAGAGAACTGATGGCGACAAGGGCCTTTGGTAAGGATGTAAGGAAAAGACTGGTGAAGACATTGGTAGGGAGTATGGTTTTTTATGGCCTGGAAACTTGGTCGTTGTGCCAAGATGAAAAATGCATAGGTGGCCTCTGAGATCTGGGTGTGAAGAAGGATGGAAAAGGTGAAATGGATGGAAAGGAAAACAAACAAAGTTTTGGAATGGTAGGAGAGAAGGCTATTGGGAGAAATCCAAACGAAGCAGGAAAAGTGGATGAAGGGCATACTGAGTGTGGATGGATTGTTGAAGATAGTGGTAGAGGGGAGAATGTTGGTTAGGTGGAGGAAAAGATAAGGCATGTTGGATGGAATGAAGGGTGGCAGAAACTATGAGAAAATGAAGAAGGGGTTATTGTAGGTTTGAGGTTGTGTGTCCATCAGAAACCTACCCTAACCGGTAGATTACCATTAATTAATTGTATTGGTAGAGAAAACTGCAAATCTTATATATTTTAAATGGTAAGTGGACTCATTGAATGACAGTAGTTCTTTCATTAGAGAATTATTAATAGGTTACAAGGTAGAAATACAAACCCATGAGCACGTTCTTCTGCAAGGTTTCAATTTAATTTTTTAAGTATGCGATCATTACATTAGGGGTGCAGTAGTCCAGTGGATAGAGCACTGAGTTACTAACCGTAGGGCCTGGGTTCGATTCCTGGTGACGTGTTTAGGAACCCTCAGCTTCATCCAAGCTGTGTACCATTTTTTTTGGTACCAGGTCATCCTGTGAAATCACAGATGGTAAAGGGAAGGGAACTGATGTGTGAATTTCACACGCTGTTGGGCTCAGTACTGGGTGAGCTCTACCCTCATCTACTAAACCAACCTTAGGGTTGATTACTGTGATTGATGATTCATTACATTGCGTGTACATTACCACTTGGAGAAATTATGTTTTGAACCTTGTATTTCATCTCGTTCAGATTTTCATTTTATGTAAGGCAGTTAAATAATTTTGAGTTGTGATCCAATAAATAACAAATCATTAAGTGAAATAAAATTTTCTCACACGTTTATTAAAGAAGTTTCATCAATTCTTGAGTTTGATCATTTTATTGTTAGAAAATGACACAAACACGACACCAACATAACGATAAATAATTGATAAAAAATAAATTAAAGTTGATACTATCGTCATCTCAAAAAAATATGCACATTACATAAGGATCGCAAGGACCACAAAACCTGCTACATTCATTAGTTCATATGAATTCCCACTCTCTCAGAAGTCAAGTGCAAGGCAAACAATTATGAAGCTACATTAAAAAATACAGAGGCCACTGATAACTTTGAAATTAGCATTTCCTATAAAGGTATGATGGGAAAATGTCATTTTTTAGTTCGAAATATTTGATGACTTCATTTATGTTTTTATTATTATGCAGCTCGGTAGAAGCTATAAAAGAGTAACTAATGCTGGCCTAAATAATAATGAAACTATTACAATTAAATTAACTTAGTTCTTCTCCATTTTTTTATTTAACGCACATAAGGACTAAACACATGGCTGAGGGGAGGATGGGAACAGGAAGGTGATGGAAGCGATAGGAAAGAATGCTGGAGTTGGAACGAAGAACAAGTAAAAAGGTCTTACAGTTAGTGGAGGATGAATACCAGGGAGTAGTCGGTAATAGATAAACTCCATCCTTTGTGAGCGCAGTGGCCTTGTTGGTGGAAAGACATTCTGAGCGGCCCTTTTCGAGGAGATGGAAAAACCAGGAAGGTGGTTGGGTCACAGATATATTTCCAGCATGGTCATGTCAGCAGTCTCTCCTGGTGTGGCCACAATGGAGGAAAGAGGAACTGGGGGGGACTGCAAGAGGGGATGGAGTAGGGGTAAATTCTTTCGAGGAAAATGGGTAGAGGTGATTAAGGGAGAGGAGCATGTGAATGAATGTTCATTAACCAGAGAATGTTGGGCATCTTTGAAATTTGGAAAATCCACCTGCTACAAGGCATCCATTTTTAAATCTTTAGGAAGGAAATATAAAATAATTGGTTCTAATTTGCTAAAGTATGTAGGACAAATAAAGAGTATTCAGGGTACTTGAGAATACATATTCATTTGATAGGAGAGAATGGAGGGCTGTAATTCTGTAGTTGGCCACTGTTTGGATTAAAGGACTGATACATGAAAGGGGCCATATAATATTATCAAAGAAAATCATATTTTGCCTACCAAAAAAATTAACATTATCACAGGGTACGAAAGAAAAGAAAATTTCCATAATAATAATAATTTTTTTCATTTCTTAGGTAGGGAAAAGGTTAATGTAAAGTCAAATTAATTAGTGCATCATATGAGAATGCACTCATTTATTGCTTGTTATATGAATGGATGGAAGTGAATGAATTCATAATACAATCTTGATTTTTTTCCTGCTAATTTACATTTATAGGTGAAACAGGAAAGATCTCTACCAAAATGCTAGCAACATTATCATATGACCGAAGGGCAATTGCTGAAGATGACGCTGCAGAGTTTCTTGAGTTTTTCAGACACACAATGGAAGATCCATCTAGAATTCTGCTTGGGAGGCATGATTACTTCAGAAGTTAAGCGGAAGTGTAGAAATTGGCACATTTTTTGTGACTTAGTAGGAAAATCCATTTAGTTGGCACTGTTGAAATTTTGTACGAGATTTGTTTTTCCTGTTTGGTTGACCTTTGGCTGTTTTGTTATACAAAGATTTGTTATACAAATATTTGTTATTATTTATCATAAATAAAATTTTATTAGTTATAAACAATTAGGTACAAATAACTTTTCAAAAGTCAAATTTGTAACAACATCTGAGATGTATTAGTTGTTAAAGATGGATTTATTTATAATAAAATAGTGAAAGTGTGTACATTTAAAGAGGATGACTGAATTATATCAATATACAATTCAACATTAATGGACAGTTTATTCAGGTAACAATACTGCTTTCACATCCATGACTAAGGAAAATATATGTATATGCAAATCATCCAATATATGTATACGTAAGCATGCAATTGTACACAATTTGGTGCTTCGAAATACTCATTGAAAAATAAAGTTTGCTATTTTATAATACACTACCTTTATCAATAATTTAAACCATTGTAAATACCATTAATTCATCACAATAATACATATGTATAAATATATATCCTGGAATATCACAGAAAAATAGAAAATATCAACAAAAAAGGTACAGGTCATGGAACACGATCCAATAAATTCATGGTAATTAATTCAGATCAATGAGGACTATGGGAACATGCAGTTACAGCATCTGGAGTGGGTTGGGTTGATCCTAAAAGCGTAGATGTGTGAGAGTGGATCCCTAATGCTCTATTTGGACCTTCCCTTGCTATCCTGATTGCTTGTAACACGGCTACTGTATCCAGTTCCTTCCTAGTTGGCCGTTCATTATCTAAGCAAATCTCTTCAGCCCTTTTCCCAAATTTTTCAAGCACCCTTATGCGGTAATCAACAACGGTGGCTAAAGGATTTCCTGTAAGTACCAGGCTTTCCAAACATGGAAGCCCAGCTACATGAGACACTTCTGCAAGATCAGTGACAGAATTGGAAGCAACATTTAGAGCTTCTAACGAAAAGAGCCTTGAAAAAGGCAGCAGGGAGTTTATATTGTTTTCAGATAAATCAATGCTGATAATGTTACCAAGTTGCGTATGGAGATCCATCAAATTTTGGGATATGAATCTGTTGGCAGAAAGGCACAAGTGGGAAAGGTGTGGCATAGATGTGAGGTTATTTAGCAAGGGTAATCTATTCCCATGCATAGTAAGATGCTGCAAATGAGGCATCAACGCTACAGCTTCATCTATTTCTTCAATGTCATTATTGCTAAAATCAACCTCCATAATTTTTAGCCACACTAACGCTTCTCTGGCAGTATCTGTAGCTATACTTTTGTGAACAGTATCACAGAGCAAAATTTCAGATAATCGTTTTACACCACAGCCATGTACATCCAAAGAAACTACAGAATGACGTAAACTTTGAGCATCATAGATGTTGTCTAAGGGCAGACCTATAATACTTATCCTTTCAACTGATTTAAATGCTGATAATTCAAACTTCAGACAATTTGGTACGATGTTGCTGGTCTTGATTGGCACATTGCTTCCTTTGATGCATATATCCGTCAGCTGGGAGCAAAAGTCCAAAACGTGACTGAAATCCTGTCTTCTATCAGTAATTTCAAGAGGCGGGCAAGGTTGCTTTAGTCTTTCACTGATAGCATAAAGCTGAAAACGAACAATTGCCATTTGAGATTCATTACCCACCAATACACTAAATTCCTGGTAAACTTATGCATACAAGTTAGCGTTACTCACCTCGAGGGGGTTAAAGGTGTAATTTCTTGATTTTTGTAATATACCATCGCCTTCATTGAAAAACTTCATTGCCAAATTTTGCAGAAGAAACACTATGTCATAGAATTGAAAATCCAAAAACAAGGCCAATTCTCTGGGCATAGTTAGCTGGAGGAAATTCAAGAGAGTTCGTAAATATTCCTCCAAACCTAACCTTCTCTTCTCGATGAAAACCGGATCTTTGTTTCCAATGACTTTCTTGGGGGGAAGAAGATCTTTACTTACGCCATAATCGGAGATTAACTTATCATTTAGGTCCACGAACTCGCTATAACGATGTGCGACTCTCCATGAAGTCGTACCGACATCAACCGTGATATGATACAATGTGTAATTATCAACAAGCTCAACTTGATCTATACGTATTGATGTATTATGTTTGTTCTTCAGGTAGCACGCCATTATTACAGGGTTGTTTAGAAAGAGCGCTGTTATGTTTCATCAGGCACTTCTATGTTGACAAACTTAACGTCTGCACTTGACCGCAAGAACAAAATCCACATAATATTTCAATGGGAACTTTGTGAAAACCGAACGAAAAAAGGTTAAACGAAGAAGCACATGTAATTTAAAATCACTTTTGTGAACTACGTAATGCTGTCACATGACATCACTTCACCTTCACGGCAAGTTCCTGGAACAAATCCTTAACGCCTTATGCTTAACGCATGAGAGACTTCGCTTTTTTCGAGGAAGAGAATCGAGAGATCGAGAGAGTCACCTATCCACACCTATCGATAGATTAAAATAAATAATACACTTTAGGTGGGCATTTTGAGACTGATATACATGAATATGGAACATGAAAGAGCACAAGTAGTTTACTTTTGTCTATAAATTCTGGAATTCTTGGAAAAGTTGCAGTTTCATATATACAAGGCCGTCTAGCTCACATTCACGTCCGACATCAATTGCGGCAAGCCTCCTCGTATAACTGGGGACGGTGAAAATCGTGAAAATGTAGGTGCCAACGGGTAAATTTTCATGTGTTCAAGGTAATTATTAACTACGGCAGTTGATGAATGTACGAATGTGAGAATAAAGCCTTTTCCCCAGTTCGTCAGCATATGCGTGAATTTCAAATTACGCGCGAGATAGAAACGAATAATTATTTAACAATTAATCTTGAATTTTACATCGTCATCAGTTAGTAATAAGTTAATTTATAATTGCACGGTAGGTATTACTACTCTCATTATTTTATTTTCTTTGCAAGCATGCTACTTGTTAATCATCAATTGAAATATCCTGTATGTATCCTAAGATACGCATGCGTCGCTATTGCACACGTGCTGCAGCAATTTAGATTCAAAAGAAGTGAAAATCGTGTTTACCATAAATATGACAAAACGGAATAAAAAAGTGCGTGTCATTAGCTTTACGTATTACTTTCTGTAATAAAGTAATTTTTTACTAGTGTATATAAAGAGTGGTTTAATTCATTAGGGTTATGCGACAAGATGGAATAAAAGACAATCATCATTTGAATCAGCGGAGTTAGTAAATGTTCCTCACTCCTTCGCATTAAGACGTGGTACTTTCAGCCGTGACTTAAAAGAATTAGCGAAAGACTTTGGGAGACTTGCGTCCATTCGCGGCGTCATCACTAAAGGTAAATATATTAAAACACCTGCGGAACATCAATTCAATGGTAGTGAGGCTATGATTTATTTCTCACTTCCATTAAAGCTGCATAATGTTCGTTTGAAACTAAGTACAGTATAACGTATTCAGAGATCACTTAGGCTTTCCGAATGGAAGTAAATCTCGTCATGTAACATTATTTGGGTTAAATCATAACTAGGTAGGTACCTATTAATTCAAGAAAAACTTAACTTTGGCCCAACATTCAGAGCACCATCAATCTACTTCAAATAGTAAAACTTCACAAAAACAAGGGGCAACTGAACTTTAACCGTCTTTTCTTTATAACAGCCGAACTCTAAAGTTATCCCCATCTTTTCCAAGTCCACTTGCAACATCACAGTTATGATACCCGCTCCAAAAATAACATTCACAGCAATCAATACTTGTACAGCCTATGCCTGAAATGCCCCTACCACTCTGTTGCTGCTATTTACTATAAGATACCTTTAAGCATTAAATATCTCGCCACACCCATGGCCTTTAAGAACAAGCTAGAAAATTTGCTACTCTGTAAATGTTACTATAGTGTGAATGAATTTTTCAATGATTTTTTATAAAAATTCTAGCCTACTGTATTGTCTTTGTTCGCTGTAAGTTTAACGTTATGGCACAAGTTAGTATATAAATGCATGGGAGCGTTAGGATCTGAAGAGAGGCAAACAATGGTTTACCATTAGTACAAATCAGTACTTGCCAGATGGCCTTATTAACTTGTTTTTGGAGTGAGAAGGGATTTGTTGCAGAAGATGATGCAGAGAAGTTGAGGCATTCAAATTTAATTCTGTAGTAATTAACTTGAAAGCTGGTCTTTATTTCTCATGAGGTTCCAGAAAATCACATACTCCACGAGTATTCTTGGAACCCATGCCGAATCCTTTTCCTTATGGATTCTGGGCATGACTGTGCGTACAAGATAGATAAGTACCCATTAAAAATTTTTCCACGAGCAGGGAAGGTACATCACTTTATCTGTCTATGAATTGTGCCTGCCAAATCCGCCATAATGATGAGTTATTCTAAGATTTTAGTGTCCACTTCCCATTCTCCTGGCCAGCAGTCTTCATTAATTCCTCTGTTTATTCTACCATCACATCAGTGCGTCCTACCTCAGATGATGAATCTGTGTGTGTTAGTCAGGAAATTGATGCTGGAGACTTGGAAGGCTATAAAGTTTTTCACTCACGTATATATAAAAGAATGAACTGGAAGATTTCTACTAGTGGTATAACTACATGTCCACTATGTACTGTTGGCAGGAAAGCCTATATGCCTATAAGCCTACATGTGTGAAATCTGGAGCCCAACACTAGTGTGGTTGATGTGAAGTAGTACCTGCTTTCTAAATTTAACTCTAATACTATTGAGGTCAAAGTGCTGAATGCCACAGGTTCATATTTATCCTTGAACCTTTGTAGTGTGACAGGGCAATTTATTGGCTTTTGCATCTCAGGAGAAAAGGGCAGCAGGCCGACTTATCGGCTCATACTTAGACCATAGTTAAAAGTGCTATAACTTACTATATTTATAATTACATTTCTTTTTTAGATGTATTATTATTAACGAATTCAATTTATGAAAAACTAAAAAATCTGCATATATCTAAAACAATAACTTTTTCTTAAGGTGATAATTTTTTGAAATTTCCCCTTGCATTTCTTTCAAGTACCACTGACAGAAGGTACCACTAAGAGAGTTAAATTAACTGTTGATTTTAAACTATTGAGTAGTGTTAAAGATCCCAAAATGTGGCTTAATCATGTGCAAATCGGCTGTTTTATCTTTAAGTCACAGAAGATCTGGGAATTATTGTAAATAGGTCCCTTTTCAGTTGACCACCTGAATGCTGTGTTGTCAACTTCTTGCTCAATGAGATGCATTTTTTTATAATTTCTCTATACCACTCCCCTTGTGGTGACTTTCAGCAATTTCTTAAGAAGCTGGATTCACTTTTAGCTTGTGTATGTAACACTAGTAGGTATTAATTATTATTTTGGGTGACTTTAACTGCAATATTGCTGTCAATCATCAACGGAATAGGAACTTATATGATGTTCAGTGCTCATATAACATACAAATTATTAACAATATAAGTATTTCAACAAGAGTTTCTAATCATTCCGAGTCTGTCATTGACTTGTTTACCTCAAACATGGATACAAACAGTTCTCAGTGTACTGTTATTCTAAATGATAATTCTGACCACTTCCCAATTAAGGCAGTATTTCATTGAAGTATTCCCACTAATGTTGTGTATAATCTTCGTCACTACTTCACTGATTGTAATGTTGCCCATTTTTTGCATCTTTTTGATTCAAAGCCATGGCTTGGCATCTTTGCAGCTGATACATTTAAGTCCCAATTTAATTTATTTAATGAGAAATTCTGTCTTGGGAATGTTCTTTGACTTCAAAGGCTTTCGATGTGATTGATCACAAATTACTTATGCGTAAACTTGTTAAATTGGGGATAATAGATGTTGCACTGGATTGGATTAAATCCTACCTGAGTAAGATAAATCAGTGTGTGTTAATCTCTTACACGGTTTCCAAATATTTGTCTCTTTCACTTCCTGTTATAAGGAGTAAGAGATAAGCCACATAGAGACTGTCACATGTGTCAAACCAATTCTTTGCCAATGACACAAATGTCATGCTTAGATCTCCTAGCCTTAATTTATTGTCCAACATTGCCACACTGTTAGCTAAGCTAGTTAATGACTGGTGTGTTAACAATTTCCTTAATTTGCATGTGGATAAATCACAGTTATTATATTTCTGGAACGGAATAAAAAGCATGCATATCTATCTAGACATCTGCAGTATTCCAATGCGTCAAACCACAAGTTTACATTTAATCAAACCTATTAAGGTGTGTATTAAATAATCACATCTCATAGGATAATCATATAAGTATGCTGAGCAATAAACACAGTAGTGTGTTTTTTGGTCAGAAGCATAAGGTAGACAGTGTCTCTTAATGTATTGGTAGCGATATACTATGGCGCATTTAATTCTAGTTCTATTTTGGCATGTAGCTTACTTCAATGAAAAATAAAGTATTATTATTATTCCCATCTCCTTTACAGCATTTTGCTGTGGGGAGATATGCCAATATAATATTTAAGATTCAAAAACTAATTGTTTGACATATTGCGGATGTGTCCCACAGTGCTCTATGCTGATCTCTATTCCTTATCATTAATATATTACTAGACCCGTGTGTTTATAAATGGGTTGCTGTGTCACATGTAAGACAGTATCTGAATTAATCTAATAAAAATGTGAATGTTCACTAACATTACACTTCACAGATTAATGACATTCACAGTCCTTTCGTAAGGACTAAATCATTGGCCCTAATGCCATTGGTATTATTTTGTTTAACAAACTTGGTATTCATGTAAAAGAAGCAAGTAATACATATCTCTATTTTTTTAAATAAAGTGAAAAAACAGCTATATAACAGACTTTGCTATTCTGTTGATGAATTCCTCAATTATTCTTAATAACTTCTATAAATACGTTATGTTATCTCACTCATGTACCAACTGACATTTCTTATATCTTCTTTACAAGATCTCTAGATAGATAAAGAATGGAATTGGATCCACAGCTGCACTACCCCAATTCTAGTCACAAGAAACTTTCAACCATCGGGGATGATTTATTAAGCGAAGTCACCCATGAGTGGTCAGACATTACTTGATATGCTTCCCCCTCTCTTTGATGAAACTGGGAACCATAGGTCAATCTTCTGGCCTTCTTGGAGTCTCTTAAGAACCCCTCCCGCATCTCTGCATGGGGTGCCGAGTGACAGGTCAAGCCTCCGAGTCTGTAAGCATTGCTTCCTTTCCATACCTTTCCTCTGGTACCTTGCCAACCAGTTATCAGTTTATCTTTCTGTCTTACTAGTTCTCTATATAACGGCACTTAACAAATCACTGCTCTTAGTTTCTATTCAAATGCTCCCACCCTTTGATGTCGTTATTGAAATCTCAATCCACAGGACATCCAAATCATATCAAAATCACAGTAATCAACCCGAAGGTCAGTTTTTTGTAGGTGAGGGGTAGAGCTCACCCAGTACTAAGCCCAATGGTGTGTGAAATTCACATATCAGGGTAGGGTGGACAGTTCCTTTCCCCGTACCGCCTGTGACTTCCCAGGATGACCTGATACCCAAAAATAATGATACACAGCTTGGGTGAAGCGGAGGGTGACAAGGCGTCACCGGGAATTCAACCCTGGCCCTCCAGTTTCTAGCTCAGCATGACCCACTGGACTACCACACCCCTCCAAATATATATAGCATGTATTTTAGACGGGGTTGTCCATAGGCATCACCAGGGATTTGAATCTGGAACCCTCCAGTCAGTAGCTGTATTCTCTACACAATAAGCTGCCATTCCAGTCATGGTATAGGAGGGATAGTAACAGTGACTTCATGTGAAAGCCATGTGCTCAGAAAGAGAGGATGCTTGGTTTATGCAACACTTCCTTACACACATGTATTGTGAATTGCATTAACAGCAGAATCAAGGCTATTTACTGTAATCGTGACAAAATTACTGCTATTGACCCTGAGGAGTGGATTGCAATTGTGAAAACTTTGAGAGGAGGAAATTTGAAGGGTATGATCTGTGTTGGACTATGTAGATGATGTTTCAGAGAGGTAGGGAGATATATTTTGTAAAAGTAGTTCCATATGTTTAAATATTAAATTTTTTCTCAAACATACATATTTTTGAAAAATTTCATTGTACAAAGGCACATCTGATGAATGAATTCTTTAACCTTATTTACATGGTTGTGTAAAATTAATGGTGAAAATGGGACTAGGCTCCAATTTTTTGCATACCACCATCCTTCTGTGTGTATCAAATAGAAAAATCGCATAATCCAACTTTAAACATTTATTTCGTTTTCATCCAGTGTCTGCCAACACGTAGCAGTTTCTGCTCCATCTAATATGTTATCATGCCACCTCAATTTTACCGCATTTCTCCGAATATAGTCCCCCCCTCTTTGCTCAAAATATTGGTCGGGAG
>LYUA01000592.1:937409-948729 GCA_002093875.1 Calopteryx splendens | reverse complement strand
AGCAAGTTCATCTAGCAGCTTCTCTTTCATTCCTCTGTCGCGGGTGATGGGGCATCATAGCCCATTGGCTACTCCCAAGGATTTTAATTTTTACTTTAATTTATTATTGGCTAATTTTATTGACTAGCTTCCTTACTGTTGTGTAAGATCGCGGGGCTTTAGTCATTTGAGCCGCCTTAGTAAAACTGGAGCTTCTTCCGCCAATTTAAAACTAAGTGGAGTAATCAAAAGTTTTGATCGATCGATTACGTGCCATTTACGGATTACCTTCGGAGTAACGATTACAGAAATGTAACGATTACTTTTGGAGTAATTAACAGGTAAAATTATATTTGAGGAAAATGTAACGATGACAAGTAAAATGAAACGGAATGTAGTTGTTACCGGTAATCGGGCTACATGTAATCGGTTAGTTCTCATCTAGGAACAATGTGCATACCTTGCTGTAAAGGTATCTTCTTATGCAAGATTTTTCTCGAGGAGATAGATAGTACACATGTCCATCAGCGACACAGGAACCATTTTGCAAATTCTCATTTGCCAATAAATTCTACAGAAATAACCTTACGAGAATTGTATTCATTTTTTTATCATGTATTACTGAAAATGAATATCCTTCTCCAGTACTTTAATCGCTCTTTAAAAGGTGTATTTCTATGCTAACTACATATCTTGTAATTGGAGGACAAAACTCGTGTTACAGTCGAGATTACGATCAATTCCTTGTTGGAGCACGCGTATGGATATTGAATTGTTTTTTCTGCGCATTTCCTGTAATTACAAAGATGCAACATGGCCATGTAATTGATTTAATTATTATTTTATACTCAAAGCTGACAATAAAACAATCCTTCTAACCTAATAATGGTTATGAAATTGAAAAAATATTTAAACAACCAACGGGAATAGCGTTTGCTGGTTTCATTAATACGATGAAAATGCTTATGATAAATTATCACTAAAAATTTTAATATTGTCCTATTTTTTATTTTTTTATAAGAGTTATAATGTCAAGTGCAAATGAAGAGGCGTGGTTTGGATTTGGATTCAATAGTGGTTGTTGGAACATATATAATGGTCTGGAGTACACTTTGCAAAACTCAAGCAGCCTAAAATTTGGATCTTAAAATTTGTTGGGAGCCATGAAGTGCACAAAGAAAGGAATGAATGCCACCTACTCTAAATTTTTTTAACTTATGGGATTTATAGGTTAATTCTGCAGCAGGGTCCTGCAGCAGGTAGCTAGATCCATCTATCAAACCATCCCCACCTTATGTAAACGGGTAAGTTAATTGGCTGGATTTATGACCGAGAAAATTGTAGTTCGGAGAGAATCCACCTGGGTAAATGATAGTAAAAAATATACTGAAATAGTCAATCCGATCATGAAACATTTAACAAATAGTATTTCATTTAACGCGGGAGAAATAGTATCAGCGCAGTAGCAAAGTCATCGGTAGAAAGTGCATTTTATGCAAGGAATTAATTACGCACTTACAACAGGTTCTAGACATAACAAGCGGAATGGAAATATGAGTGTCTGCGCACAGCAATTCATGAATATTTGAAATCGTATGGATAAAGTGTACGCCGATCGGTTTCTTGCCCTCATTTCTCGTTGTGAAACCCTTTTCCTAGAAGTGTAGTCATAAACTTCTTGCCAGAGATTTTAATCAAAGCAAATGAAATGGATTCTTCTGAAGAAATGTCATGTATATTGGACTTTCCATTTAACCCGTTCATCTTATACTTACCTAGACAGAGAACGTGAGTAAATCATGGAATCAAATCCGTCCGTGATTTGAAACTCGTAGCAAGCAACGTTCGTAAGCGTTTTAGCACTAAATGAGCCGTGTAATTGGTCTCGAAGGGAAGGAAGAAGACATTCCTGGAAGGGGTTTGCTTCGCAGACAAAAGACATTGCTTCCGGCACTCCACCCTCTTACACCGCTGTGTTTTATTTTGCGTACGATTGACGAGTAACTGGAGCTAGAATAATTCTACGCCAACGATGACTGCACGTTTGGCTGGTTGTAAACGGGGGTCACTATCCAGTGCGTGCCCAAGTTGAATAATTAGTTGAAATTATTTCTCTTTGTTTGAAATCCTATTATAACAAACACCGGGTGACTTCTGTGGGAACACTTCCTCGTAAACCCTGAGCATGCATTTCATTGAGATTCATGGGGAGCACTTTCCATCGCAAACTCAACTGGGAGTGTGTTAGGGCATTTAAGGTAATTTATTCCTTGATATTCAGGGATTTTCGGTATTTTCCGTTACGTTGTGTTTTTTTGATTTTGACAATGTTTCTGAGGCATCGCAGATTCCTTATTCCGATCAGGAACGCCTTAGACTGAGTTTTATAGTAACATATTTATTTTAAAAATCTATTTTTAGTACGTTTGATGGGAAACTTCCAGGGGACAGTTTATCCTAAAAGTGGATGTGCACAAAAGACGTTTGCTGTCTCTGGATAACGAGGATAAGAATTAAAGGGTGGAAAAAATTATCATCCATTGGAGGACTAAGAATGGGCCTAAAGATGTTGACTGCATTGTTTCCGGTCTACAAATTGTGAATACATTTTAGGGAGTGTCTCGTCTTAGGCCTATGCGTTTAAATGCTTACGCTGATAACATATTTAATCCACCACTCGCTCCAGAGTGGTATCCGAAGCCTCGAATGCGTTGTGAATCGTGCATCTACCCCCATTCCTATTGCTTTCCCCATCACTCTCCTATAGGTACATTCCCCTCCCCCTCTTCACACTTCAATCCCCCGCTCCCCCACATTTCTATTTCGGCGGTGACTCTTGACCCCTTTCTCGGCATCCCTTCCTCCCACGTCCTCACACCTACTCTCCCTCCCTCTCTCCTTCGTCCTCTTCCACCTCCTTCGCCTTCCCATCTCACCTGTTGCCCTCCACCTGTTGCTCTGCCGACTTCTCATTCGCTATCTTCCGCACTGCCGTCCTCCCCGGCAGTCGTATCCCTTCCCTCAACCCTGTGTCTCTCTCTCTCTCTCCCTCTCCCCCCATTCCGAGGACGAAAAAAGCATCCCCCCCACCCCATCTCGCCTGCCTTCCGTTCAATCACCCCCTTCCCCCGCGCTGATGCACGCTCGTCTCCCGAGCACACTCTCCTATCATTTAGTTTTGTAATGTTCTCATCGAGCGATAATAGGTGAGGACCAAGTGCGATTCTCCAAGGGAGGGCATTATTGCGTCACCGGTTTCTTACTCCTTCGTGCAGCATCCTTGCGACCTCTAATGGTTTTTTTCTCTCGTCTTTGTCTATGTCCCTATGAAACGCTGCATGCGGTGGCTGGGGTTAGTGGCAGTGTTGTTTCACAAAAAACAAATGGTGGACCTACGAAACAGGTTAAGTGATCTATCCGCTAATAATTTGATGTTGGTGACGGGTTTGCATTTAGTATTTGTTTTAAATTTTAATTAGCATTCTATCTAAGCTGAGTCGTCTATTAATGAGCAGTTATTAGTGGGTGGCTGCAATAAAGTGAAATTCATTTACAAAAATATGATCCAAACTAGTCTCGTTTGCCTACTTATGTTTAAGATTCAGTTGACCAGAATATGATATTCTTTTGTTTAAAATGTTACGAAAAATAAGGATCTTCTCCACTATATGTGACTGTACTACGCTCATCATAGCATTTTTTTAAATAACCAGTTGTCATTCGCATCTTTCGTCGCATTAGACTTGATGCTAAACTTAAAGCCATTCAGAATGAATCTCTATTGTAGCTGCATACCCTGAGAGCTAAAATAAGAATAATGAGAAACCTCTAAAAGCTTCTCAGGAAATATACTCCTTATCATTTTAATACTTATAATTTGTGTATTCACTTATCATCATATTAACCGACTATTTTTACCCAAGTAACAAAGGGTGAATAAGAATTACTTCTCCGTATTTAGTGTGCTATATTTTATTTCCGTTTGGTTATAACTGAGCACCCTTGTGAAGGAAAAATTCGTTCATACAATCATCCCCCGAGTATTATATTGATCCCTTTGATAAAGAACCACTATCCTCGCTACTAATGTAAATATCTCTCTTCACACTTCTTCGTGAAAATTATGGATCACAAAATATTGATCTTCTTTAACGCTCTAGTTTTAACGGCGATGGACTATCAGCTCACAACATCAACAATTCCCGTCTATCCATTCTTCAAAGTAGATGCGTTTGCTTAAAAGAAGACTTGAAATAATAATAATTATAATATAATTGTAATCCATGGAGTTTCATCTATAGCACTTCCGTTATTAAAAAAAACTGTATCATTCTTGGCTACTCGATTACCTATTTGCCCGAAAATGAAGATGTCTCTATGAGCAATGCATATCGTTGCTATTAGGGTGGGATTGAGGCTTCCGAACCTCTTCTATTAGCTTTGGGACGGTGGGGGGGGGGATGCAGAGACGGAGAGCGTGCCACACGGACACCTATTGTTTTCATGGCACTTCCACAAATGCGCTTCCTTGGTTGATCACCCTGGGAGGTATACCCCGACTATTGCATTCGAATGGGGGGTGGGGGAGGGAGGGGGAGCACACCCGTCCGGTCCCCCTCCCACCGTCCGCACCCACCTGCCCCCCCTCCCCGCTGCTGCCGCCTTTTACACAACTTGCACCTTAGCAACCATTCTTCCCCAACGGCTCATGTCTACGTCAGAATATATTACAATACCGTTATTTAAAAAATGCTTGTTAGGGTTTTCAAAGATTTTTAGTAGGTTTTCGTCGCCTTACTTCTCTAAATGTTGATTTTCAATGCATTCGACTAGGACGTTGGGGCAGAAGTGCTCTAACTCATTTTACATTTGCTTTTATAACCTTTGATAAGTTTAAATCGATTAAGATTAATTGAAGAAATGGAATATCAAAGATTTAAAGACACGTATTTTACGTTTTCTTTTCCGGTAAGACTCAGTGTTGGATAGAATACTTTTTTAATAAACATTTAAGGCTGTAAGTAAAAAGCGTAAAGAAGCTTATGAAGGAGCAGTAAATAACGGTTTAGGGAATAGTGTATCGCATCAATTAGGAACTCTTTTAATTAACTATAGATGCACTTGAAATTTTAAATTTTCGTTAGTTGTGAATGTGAGAATTCTGCGAGATATTTTTCCTTGGGAACGTATAACCTTCACGATAGACGTTCACTATAGGATGCGGGGGGATAACCTTCACGACAGACTTCACGCTGTCGTCAGAGCAACTTTTTGCCTTCTTTTACTAGTTGACAGTACAAAAATAATATAATTAAATGCATTTCAACGGGGATATTTTTCAATAAAATTCGTGTTCTCGGTCATTTAATTCACCCAATCCTACATTGAAATCATTTCCGACACTACCGACTCGTGACGCCCTCTTTCACCATACCCCCCCAATCGATGCAGATCTATTTACGCTCCAACATGTGTGTTATGCATCCTCGTTAGTATTTACGACCCGAGCCACCTCACTTATCTCCGACTCTCATCAGCGCGCCGTCCCCTCCCTCCCTCCCTCAACCACTTGACTACATATCTCGAAGTTCGTGCACACGCTGTGCTGCCTCTTTTCGAGTGAGGGTGGGTGGGTGGGGGGGAGGGGGNNNGGGGGGGGGGAGGGGGAGGAGGTGGTGCGTTTGATGCAGGAGTGTTTCTCCTTCTCACCGCGCCAGCGCCACAGTTTACGGGGCGCATTTGACTTCAATGCGCCCCGGAAGATAGTCCCAACTCGCGAAATTCCTCCGAATGTTCTTCCTTGGGCCTTCCTCGCCAGCCGCCGCCCCTTCCCGCAGCCGCCGCCGCCGCCGGCCGGAGGGAGGATCCCCCGTCGCCGATCACTCCCTCGCCGCTCTATCTCCGCTTCCAATCTCCCCCGTCCGCTCACGGCCTCGCGCCCCATCTTATTTTTCTCGTCTCATTTTTTTCTCCCCTCCCCGCTCCACCAGGGAGGAAGAGGAGCGAGGGGGAGAGGGAAAGGCGAGGGGGAAATGAGAGCCGGGCGAAACGCCGAGGAGCTAGCGTTAACGCTTGGTGATAGGGGCGAGTGGGGGGTGAGCGGGGTAATTTTTACGGCCGTTCCCGTCGCTCCCTTTCGCGTACGTTTTCGGAAATTGAGATGCATTTTCATCCGCGGGGGGATGGAGTGGAAAGTCATCACCTTGGAGCTCGGAGAGCTCGAAGGGGGGTGGAGAGGCGGAGGGAGGTGCATCGTGAAAGGCGGAGGAGAAAAGTGAATATCCAGCTCAGCGCTCGTGTTATGCGCGCGTTGGGGGAGGGAGAGAAGAGGCGCATTTTTGTGTGTTTTTTTTGGAGGAGATGTTACCGCGGTTTGAAGGTACAGGTTCATATGAGGAGTGTATGCGCTCATAAAAAATTATGACAGGATAAAAACTTCTCGACGGTGTCCGTGCGCCATCACTATCCGGGTGAATTGCTCTTTCAAAGCTCTGGAAGTGTTTTTTTTGCTATTACTTCCCCGAAAAGGACAGGAAAGATATTGCCTCAAAAAGTCTTCATTAAAATTGGTCTTGGGTTTCGGAGATAGTTAGTATACATCACGGAATTTCACTTATAACCTCCTAAGGCCGAAAAGTGACGAGGGCTTGGCCGACCGTAATGAGGCTTTTATCGTTCACTACCCTTGTAAGAGTAAGCAGAATTTTCGTATGCATGGAACAGTTGAATTACTTTATTTTAAATGCAGTTTGGTAATATTCTAAATTACGGGTCTTGTCTCATATTTATTCTTTATCTTAATGTGCATGGAAATTAACCATCTACAAATTTACTCGAGTTTTCGTTGGTACTTTAGAAACTGATGCTGCAAGAATTATTTGTGTCCCAAGTTTTTTTTCTGAATGACATCATCTCTCCTTGATGTATCTCATAGGGGAGTTCTTTCTGTTTTAATTACCGCTCAGTAAAACCTTATCTAGCGCTTAACGGAACTTTTATTTGCGGAACATACTAAAGATTTCTTTTCAGTTGCATATTCGGGACCAACATTGACCAATTCAAGGTATTATGATTCTTGAATGCACGTGTATTTATTCTCCAGTTGCAGTTGAATAAATTTGTCGATAAATTAAATTACTTTTTATAAGTGAAATTATTCGATAAATTTTTTATATTTTTGCCGATTTGGGTTTTTTATAGCGTGGTTTATTTTTAGTCGAAATGTTTTTTATATTACACCATATAGCTCTTAGTGTACATAAAGAGTATTCAAGTGAACATCAAACAATCTAGCAACTCCTATTAAATCAGCCCTATTAAATATCATGCAATAACGACTCGTCTTATGGGTTTCGATGAATATAATTATTATTATGCTAATCTACCGGTTGAGGTAGGTGCCTGATGGACACACGGCATCAACCCTACAATAACCCTGTCTCAACTGTCTCTCTTCCTCAGCAATCCATCGCCACTCAGATGAATTTAATGCAGCCATGCATAATGTAAAAGATATAGAGCTGAAATATGATATTTTTTACAGTTGTCTGAAATATACCAAAGTCTGAAAATATGTAAACAAATAAGTGTGGAGATTAGGTATTATGCATATTGACGCGTAATCATACACACAAGTGTATTGTTCTATATATCGTTTCTTTAAGTTTTTGATTCAAATAAATATGATTATTTATTTAGTTTTCAAAATAAGGCATGATATATTGATTGAATTAAATAAAGGGATTAAAATAAGGCAAGACGCATCACTTAAATATGTAATACCTACATATTATTGCAAGTAAACATATCGTTACGGATCTCTCAACGTTAATCAATCGCTTGGAGAGGCAGTAGGCTCATCTATGGATTAGCCAAGTTTAATTAGAAATGAATATGATCACGTAATGAGCATGAAATCTACCAAATTAATATGCTCTATAGCGACTTTTTGTCCTATCCAATAATATACCATCGACAAAAGCTTTATAGCGACCAAAAGCTTTTAGAGCTTTTGTAGGATGGTATATTTTTGCGTCTATCCTTGTCCTTGGGGAATAAATCAAGGTTATTCCTAAATAGGCATTTAAGGCTATCCAAAACTCCGGGTTTGGATCAGGGATGTGTTTTTATTGGTAATATTTGAAAATTATAACGGATAGATCGAATGCTACTGTATTATAATCTACTTAAATTCAATGAACGGCATTACAAGTGAACATAATCGGTGTTGCCTCACGGTATTCTTCGAATGAAATATTGAAAAAGCAAACGCTTGCTTTCAAATCCAGTTGAGTGGCATTCTATCAAAACGATGCCTCCAAACTCCAGGGAGTGGAGTGCCCTAGCAGGCAGGCAGGCCTTAGCAGGCGGCGAGTGCCTCTTCCGGCGGCGTCTCCCCTCCCTCGTGAGAGGCCCACCTTCGGAGTTGTTGGCTCGGGGCATGGGCGTTTGCTCGGTCGCACCTCGTAAGCAGCTTACGCGCGCTGTCCGCAAGGGTGTCATTCCACTGGAGCAAAGCGAATTATGTATGTACGCCTTGAGAGCTCGGGAGACAGGCGCTGAGTGCATTAGGGTAAGAGGAATTTCGAGACGGAGGGCGATTGGAGTAAAACTACTCTATATTTTTTCGGTTTTACCGTGACACTTCTCAGGTAACACCTTTTCACAGAGATATTTGCAAAAACGATTCAAAGTAATTGACACCGAGGGATTTAAAAGGAAATATGAAAAGAACGCTGGACTTACATGGCTATTACGAAGAAATACAAACGTGTCCTTGTAACGTATAAAAATTCCGTTTTTTCAATTCGTCCTTAAATGGTTTCTTTAGATTTCTCATTAGTTAGTAATTAGATAAATCATTCATCAATAATCGAATTAGCGTATTTGTGCGTTTGTGATGACAGTTCGATGATTGTGCATCTCATTAGGTATAGGTAAATAGATAAATGTTTATCATCGCTGTACTACTGAGACATTGGGGCTCAAAATGTATTTGGGGTCTTTAATTTTTCATTGATAGAATTCTTAATGTTAACACTTCAAATTCCAGAGAGTGAAACAATCACCCAAGTTTATGCTAAGTCATACTTACTTATCGAACTAAATTTTTATTTCTAAATGTGTTTTTCAATTTTCCTTGCGTTAATCCTTAACTATTAATTAAGAATTACCTCTACCGCAGTATTACTTATAATGTTATCGAACAGTGTTACGATCGATTGTTTTTCAAGCACTCCTAATATCTGCCCTGTCTTATTCCAATCTCTTCATCATTGTGACTTGCCTGCGTTGCGATGCCTTCCTTCAATTCTTTCTCATAATAATCTTTATACCTACTCTGTAGTTTTTTCCAAGTCACTTGCCATTAAGACCATTTATACTTAATTTTATGTTAGTCATGCGGACTCATTTAATGAAGAGTCGCACTATGGACTCAGGAAAATCTATTCATACTTACTCATGCAGTCAAGGAGGCGTTGACATAAGCATAGCGGAACAAGTAATATGTTTGGAACTCACTATAACATTGGACCTAACATGGGGAAAACATGCTAGGAACATACCTATGCTTTAACTGCATTAAAGAAGCGTGGCTTCATTAAGAGAATGATGGAGAAATCATCTAAAAAATATGTTAAGGAAAGGTGTTATGTTGCGTAGCTCAGACCTCACCTTGAATTTTCGTCGAGCATTTGGGACCTAGTTTCGGAATTAAGGAGGATTTAGAGGACAGCTGTCTGTCTCGTGAAGAATCATTATGAACGAACAGGTGGCATCACATTACTGTTCAGTTTCCTGGTTGAGATAAACTGGAAGCTTTAAGGTATCATGTACGACTTAACTAACTTGCATGATTTAACTATTAGATGAATACATTTAATTCTTTTAAGTTTAACTCTGACACACAAAAAATAAATTCTAGTCCCGCATTACAGCGGTAGGAGAGACTACAACGAGAAATTTAGAGGAATTGACTGCAAAACAGACCAAAATAAGAATCATTTCGCCTTCAGACAGTTCATGGCTACAGCATTAGAAAACATCAAGTATAGCAATTCGAACTTCCCGAAAATAAAATGATACCCAGCATTAATAATCATCAGTTACTCTAATTACTAGTGACCCCCGCCACACACCCTCTAGGAGAATTTCAGGGTAAGATTTAGTTTGAGGTGTAGAGTTAATTTAGTTTGTTCTCTATTTTATGCCTATAATTTGCTCGTTCTCACTCTTCATTGCACATATTATTTATTGATCTCCTTTCTTTGGAGTTAATTCTAATTTCTTTGAAGATTGATACGTGAAATGTGGTGGCAAAGCGTGTTTCATTAATCATCAGTTTTAGTTTCATTAATCATCAGTGTTAGTTTTAAAAATATGTAACATTTTTTTTTATCTTTGTGCCATTCGAACTCTAAATGGAAATCGCCGCATTGCGTCATCACTAGTTAATATTAATTTCAAATGAAATGACACGGCACATGAGTTAAATAGAAGGTAATCATAATTTAGGAATATAATATACTTTATCTGTTTTTTTATCTAAGTTTAATTCTTTGATTTCCCTGGTGAATATTTCTATTAAGTCAACAAAGAATAATGGCTCCCGACGTAGCTTAGCAAGAAACGCTTATTTCATTCAAAAATGATCTATCTGTAGCCTATCCTGGCTTGAAGTGTTTTGCTGGCATGTCTTGATACTCTTCATTGCCGATAAGGGCCTCTCAGCAAATGAGGTGAATGTTGGAATGGTAATTATTTATCATATGAGCAAGTTTGTACATTTCCGGAAAAAGGTTCCCAAGTCACTTTGTAAATTCTAAAATCTGCCATTTTGCATTTCTATGCCTTGAATGAGACACACAGTTAACTTCTTTAAAATGGAAAATCAAAAAGATTTCGATAGCTACGTTTCAATTTGAAAAATCCTCTTCCAGAGTACCTATTGGGCATGCTATTACAATACTAATTTGAATCTAAAGAATTCAATTTCTCGAGTCCTTAAATCGGAATGCAATGTTCGCTTTTACGGCTTCAATGTTAAAAAAATATTTTATATAACATATTCTTGTCTTCAAACAATTAGTGTCAAGCCTTATTCTTTTTGCTGAACTGGAGTCATTCTGGTTACAAGGGATTAAATCGAATTGTGTCCAATCACTATCACAGTCCTTTGTGATGTTTTCCAATTGAACAAGATTTTTTCCTACGCTGATACTACAAATATTCACGTCACAAGCCTTTCTTTGAAGTATTTGCAACATCAAATCTGATCATATGGTTAGAAAAACAGTGAGGAAAAATTGAAAGTCAAACTCTCATCAAGTTTGCAACCATC
>LYUA01000592.1:892443-903628 GCA_002093875.1 Calopteryx splendens | reverse complement strand
GGAGCAGTGGTTCGACCGACACGAAATCTAAAGAGACACATTAATGAACTCGCGTGATTGAGTGTCTAAAAGTTTGTAGTTAAGTTGTCGACCAGTCACCCCATATTTAACATACTTGAATGCCACAGCATTTGTGAATATACCTAACTAACGCTTTCTCCTATTTAGAAGGTATAATTTCGATTACGTTTTAAAATTTTGCCTTAATCGATTCAATTTATAGCATAACATGGCATCTTAAACGATTTAGATGGAATTTGCACCTAATTCATTTGAATTATGGCGAATTGACGATTCGTCATTCCCGTGCCGATCAGAGGTTCAGCGTGTTTGTTGGTGAAATCAACTGTCAAGACGGACTATTTATTTGATTAATGAGAAAATATGGCTACTTAGCAGATCAATTATGCATTTTTGAGCATTTGAGCAGTTCTCTTTTTTTTCTTTTCCCGGGATAATTTTTCAATGGAATTATTTTACTGTCCACCCAACTGGAGGTACTGTATTATTTTGCTCTCGCTAACGGAAATATGAAATACTGCTCATTGGAGGCGAATATTAAAAAACCATCTTACTCCGAACAAATTATTAAGGGTACATGGTACAAGCGTGGTGTGTGCGATCTTAATTTACCTTGCATTGCACGTTCCCTGGTTCGCTAAATAGTAAAATGATTAGTGTTTTCCTTATTGTTTATCCTGGGAAAAATAGTCAAATATGGCGTCATATTTATTGTAATTATAATAAATTTATAAAAACACATCACCACAAAGTACGTAAACTTATTGAGAATCATCATTTACTCCGGCAAAAAGAATTAAGGGATCCACGACCTACCATCTTAGCTCGGCTCATGTCCGATATCTTAATACTGATTTTTAATAAACGGTCATGGGCCTAAAATTTATGACATTTGATAATCAGTATTCACGCATGTGCCCTTTACGTAATCGCGAAATCCCATAAAACCTTCTTTTAATTCGCCATATCTTTATGGCCATTTATTATCATACCAGCATGCCACATCAATATCATTCTTATTAGTTGTAGGAGGCCGTTACTAATAAAACTCTGCATTGCCAGATACTTTGCCCACCCGAACTCCGCCATCGTAGTTCCCAGGACATTCTTTCCAGAACAATATTTTTTCTTATAAAAAGGGTGGATAATAAAATTAAAGTAGTAATAAGTTTCTCATTTTCACGAAAGAAATGTTTGCATGGTTTGATCATAAGAATTGATTGTAATGAAATATCCCGGTTTAATTTGAAGGTGATGGATTGGGATTGATCTGATACCAAATATCCAACCGCGGTAGCCAGTCCTTTACTGTTTCGTACTGAGATAATGGAATTTTAACGACTTAATCTTGTACCTGTGAAATGATTATATTAATATTAAAATTTCCGTTAGTCTCTTTTTTAGCTCAAAATTGGCAGGCCCTCATGGAAATCTGAGAACCGGTTGATGGACACATCCCATGTTAGGCTTGTAAATAATGTTACATAATATTACATTTCCTTTATATTTTGCATTCATTATAAATTACGTATTTTTTCTTCAGTTTATTTATTACCAGGCATTAATATAAATTTTATTGCCTAAACCACAGTTATTTAAATGCCCTCTCACTGCCATAATGCCTCCTAGAAAATTAGGCAAAAGTGTCCTGCAACCAATTGCAAATTTTTAATTAATGAGATGTTTTAGTTGTAAAAGTTGTTTGAAAATTTATTGATATTATTCAACTATTAGCGATTCTCCTGTTTATAATTTTTCACTTCTGCTGCATGAAACGGCATTCCGAAGACGATTGGCAGCTGTAACCTCCAACAACAGCAAAAAAATAAGTAAAACTATGCGTGTGATGCGGTTTTTACTTCGAGAATGCATTGGTTTACCCGCAGCCCTGCTTCGAGACACTATAAATCGAACGCACGGCCTAATCAGCTAACAGTGTGTCCCAACGCATTACTTATATTGACTTGCCTCATAAACCTGTTGCGTCGCGTGTCTTCCAAGACGTGATTATAAAACCTACCGGTAACCAAATGGGCACCTTTAAGTCTATAAGTAGGAACGAGAATATTTTTCTCGCTGACGATGGAGATAAATGGGTTGGTAACCTTGGGTTCATTGAATTGAAAAAAACTATCTTTAAATGAGAAAAAATTGGATACATCTACTGCTGTCTATTTTCTATTCGAGTCGCCATGAGAAACGTTAATACTATTGAATTATCTGCGTGAGATTTTTGAGTATTCATTAAAATAGGTAAGAGTTACAAATCCAGTTATACTCCAAATTATAAGAAAAAGGCTAAGAGAACCTATGAATAAGTAGTAGTATAAGTAGTAAGTAAGTAGAATGACAGCGCTATAATATGATCATATAGCGATAATACTCGTACGTGCACTGCATACCATTTGTAGCTACATACCATTTTATAGCGCGATTAATTTATTATGAATTTATGGATTCTAAGAGTAGTATTTTACCTACTTATGAAGCATTTTTTTTATAAATATTGTTCGTGTAAATAACCTAGCATTTAATTTGGCACCTAGCCCACAAAGGTATCCTGTAGGTATGCTTAATTCAGTTTACCCTGGATCCATAGGTCTGTATGGATACAGAAACGTCAAACATTTTTTTTACATAATAACCGCAGAAGTTAGTCCAAAAGTATGTTATTTATTAGGAAAAAGTAGACTTCATCGCAAATTGAAAACTTTGACTTGAGAAACTCACACTTTCTAGGTAATGAGAACGGTTTCTTTCCTTGTACCCTCATCGATATCCGACGAAGGTCAAGTGACAGTAAAGAGTGTCACTTGGATATTAGACGGGAATGATCGAGAGAGAATTGAGTTTGAAAACGAGACCATCCAGTCGGAATCTAAAACCTTTGTCATCTAGACTGGTACGCAGATACAAAACTCTCAGAAGAGACCCTCACTGTGTGGAACTTCATGATAAAAAGGGGCTATCGGTATTTTTTTTTTGCAAAAAAACAATATTTTAACAATAGTGGTGAATAATATTAATCAAGTATAATAAAAATCGCAAAAAATTGTAATAATTATGTGAATTATTGAGTTTTTTCTTCAAATTTCGGGTTAATATTCAGGTTCGACAGCAATTTGAGGTTTAAATTTGATACATAATAGCCCTAAAATAACGTGTATACTTATTAATTTTATTTATACGGGATTGATTATTCAATGATTCCGAAAACTTCTGTTTCACTTTTAACATGCGGTATATATTAACTAATTATTAGAAGTGACAATCCTAACGGGAAAAACATTTGAAAAATGTGGAAATAAAAAAAGGGCTGTAACAAAGAAGAGATACTACGGTGTAAGAGAATCAACATTGGCTAAGAAAGAATGGAGGGCTGCAATTAACCAAACTCCGGAGTGGAAAACTAATGGTGGTATAATATAAGTTATGAGCCTTTGTTGAAAACAATTTTGAAATATCCAACTGCAGAAAAAGAAACTATTTAAAATAAGTGTGGGATAGTTGCTGTTAAGTATTAAGTCCCCACGGATAGGTATAAGATGGCCATGAACAAGGTCACCGTCAGTGAAAAACATTACCTATGTTTAAGGTGAGATGTGCCATGGACTAAGGAAGGTGGTAAAAATATGAATTACAAGAAACATAATAGTACTATATGGCATATAGGCACACGAAATGCTAAGAAAAGAGACCGTAATTCAGCAACTGAAAAATGTAGGATATTTAGGAGAATAGAAAATTAAAATTATTTGAATATAGCCGGGGATAACATTTATCAGCAAGTGAGTAAAGGGAGAATAAGAGGAAGGGATTATATTTTTCAAAATGTGATATATTCTATTTAATTTATAACCATTATTCAAAAATGGCCATGGCTGGTCTTTAACGTTGGATTTCAAGCCGGAAGTGAAAATGATTGAAGTTAGGGAATAGAATGGGGGTGATTATAAATGATGGCGTTTTTTTACAATTTTCGAGCATATATTTTGTCACGATTGTTATGCATAATTTTAATTTTCAATTCAAATGAAAATGTTTATTGATTTCAAGGTCTTTCACATGGGTTATCTTATTTTCACGTTTCCCTTAGAACGCACTTCATTAACTCGACTCTGTATAATCTTCTTGAAAATTTAATTAATATTTCTGTCCCATTTCAACTATCTCAACTGATTCTACTGCTCTTCTACATAATGGCGAGCAATGATAATTGATTGGTAATATAGGGTTGTACATTTTCAAGTCAATAATTAATTCCCCAAAATAAAATAAAATAAGAAACTTTTATGCAATTTAGGCCAAAGATATACCTAATAATCGAATCTCTGACTTGTAATTTGAGAAAATTTTACTTTTATTTTGCATAAATTATACGCGAATCGTAAAAAAGGAAAAGCCCTGGAAACCCAATGAGTAGGGTATTATAAAAGGTCTGCACAAAAAATGCTTCCGTTAGGATCCGGTCGATAGGCGTGACGGTGAAACACGCGTCCAAACGAGATTTTTTTTTCGCTCCCTTCTCCACGAAATCGGTGCAAAAACGGCCGAATCGAGAATTTCTCCACTCGGGACTCCGAGCGACCGGGACGGAGAGCAAAGATCAGGGGGAGGAGGACGGAGGGGTTGTGTGTGCGGGGTTGCCTCTCACCCCCTCACCCGCCAACCCACCCCCGGTATCCGGAAAAATGGCCAACTTTTTTCCTCCCCCGTGGAAATTTACGGGCGACCCGATCCTTCTCTCCCCCCTCCCCCCCAGTCCTTCTCCCTCTCCCCCCCTACGTGCCAATCAATCACCCCTTTCCCCTCTGGTCCCAGATGCGTTTTTTCAACCCCCTCGTCTCCTTCCACTGGGCGCGTCCGTTTCACGGGGCGTCTCTCCTACCCCTCCTCCCCTCACACCCCCCCCCATTCATTCTCGTGCAACGTCTCGTTTCTCAATGACCGCGAGGAAGGGGAGCGGGAGATTTCGGCCTTTTTGTCTCCCAGGACTCCCATATCCCCTCCACCCCCGCTCCACTCCGCCAGCTTTCTTTAGAGGCGCTCGGCCACGAGAAGAACAACGGACGATGCATCAGGCCTTCTTACGAGAGCCACATCAGAGCAAGAAATCGGCTCTCGAGGGGGAGGGAAAAACATTCAAACCTCCCCCCCCCCTCCCCATTGGTGAGCCCGTCCCGCGGGGAAGGGTTCTATTTTTTTATATAGCTCGACAGAGTATCGAGAGGGACGCTGCTGATGTCAGAGCACCATTTCCCGGAGATCGTGACTGGGATGCCAAGCGCCGAAAGAGCTGGAGGACTCCGTGGAAATACTTGCGCTCCGCTGAAGAAAACTGAATAAATGGGAAAAGAGCACTCCCTGTTGAAATACATGTTCTTTCGAGGGTATTAAAATTTGCCAGATAAATGATGTTGTGTATGAGTAAAAATGTTCATCCTTCATACCGGTCACGAGTCTGCTATAGTCGTCGACGCGTAGTTTAAATACTCTGTATGTAATTAGGTTATCATTTTATTTAATGTTAAATTAATTCGATTAAAATATTTTAAATTTAATTTAAATGCGTGAGAATGGAATGAGAATATAAGTGAACATATTATCTATGAGCAACATCAATGATCACCCGACGTGTATTCTGGAAGTTGGAGTACGAAAGGTCACTTGTCAATGGTTCCCCGTAATCAAACTTACGTCAGTTGGTTATAAAAAAGATTTTCCGTAAAATTTTCAGTGACACCTCAATCTCGGCCATAAAACAAAACTAAGTGTCGGCAGAACATATTAATACCGTGAAGTTCTGAATGTTGAGGTCTATTTAATTCAGTGTCATTCATTGGTATAATTTTGCTTGAAACTTTTTTTGAAGGTGTAGAGAGTTTTTTTATGAGTTTTTATTTATTTAAGATGATTAATGCAACACTCGCACGCATGGAAATGCCAATGGCGAACCCGCCTACCCAAAATTCTTCCCACTCATTGGCAAAAGTGCCAATCATTTTTCCTACAGCAAAATGAACTTTTACTCTAAGAACGTAGAATAACAGCATGTGAAAAATGATATCCGTAGAGTAAAATTACCTACTTTTATTCTGAGATCTTAAATTGTCAATTTAAATATGCGAGTTCGAATAATGGGTTAACGTGCAGCCAGCACCTGTACGGAGGAACCGAAGGAAGATAAGACCATGAGAAGAGAAGAAGCCTTTTCCTTGAAGTTCCACCCCTACTGCCGGACAACGCACATTCTTGTGTTTCCGGTCTTGCTGCGAATAATTCCTCTCTAATATTGCACTTTTTAGTCGATTTTATTACTATTTAATAATTTACAAAATATTCATGTAAAATGAATGCATTTTCCAAGGACGAAGCGAAATCCTTTCACGAAAAGTATTTCAAAATTGAAATCTAGCGTTTATTATGATGTGAAGTGTTCTTGATATTAATTGATCAGCTCTATAAAATTATATAAATAAGGGATTAGAAATTTAGTCGATGATTCACATGTTTAAGCTTTTGATTTTTTTAATATTGTATTTAATTTATTCCATATCAATCCATTCTCCGTTTCACCGATATAATGTGGTTAAAAGGAAACTTTCTTTGCCTTGTGATATAAATTACATTTAGGAAGCAATGAGTCGCAGTAATTAAAGAGAGGTTTCTTCATAAATTCCCCCCCCTTGTGATTTTTAACGCATCTCTCGCAATACGCTCTCTCCAAGGAAACAATCTGTTGTGAGATGTTATGAAATTGTAACCTTGTGTGTAATTGTAACTTTCGCAATCAACGGCATAGAATGAGGCGTTGAACAATGTATGAGCAATGAATTATGTCATATTCCTCAAACGTTTAAGGAAAGAAATGCCACTGAAGGCCTACCTATAGGATTTTAGCAGTACTGCTCTTTCACATGGATCGGAATGCCGTTCGCAAAGAAAGAAGGATGAAGGTAGAGAACCAGCAGCATAAATACAGTTCCTTAGATCAGTAAAAGGTCAACTAAAACGAAAACTAAAAACTAAACAAGAGAGACTTAGGAACTTAAGCAATAGAGCAGAAATTTTATTACAGTGAATTAATGAAAAAATAACAGAGCATAAATATAGTAAATGCATGGTAAAATAAATGGAGAAGAACATATAAAAATATGGTAATCCCAAAACCTTTGATGCCAGGACATGCTTAGCCTCATCCGTGACAGATGATAATGATAGCTTTAATGTAATAGATAAAAGTAAATTTAACCTAGTAAATTTAATGATAGCCTTATTTTTAAAACATATCTATTAACTAATTGGGATTCGAGCAATCGCATCTCTTGCAAGTGTCAACTGGTGGGAACATTGTATGTTGGGTCTAAATACCATTAAGTAATTTTTAAAAGGTATTTTTCAAGCATTTCACGTCCTAAATGACAAACTGTGAAAACATAAAATATGTATACTATTTTATTTTTTCCTCCATCAGTAAATGGAACATAATAATATATTTTTGTTATAAATCGGGCTAAGCCAAATTACGTAGTGATTAAATGACGCTTTGGACCTCTCATTTCCCGTACAGCCCCAGCCGTATATGTAATGAAAGAACCGGGTGGGCATGCTGGCTGGATGTGAATCTGGAATTTCAAAATTGGTGCGTTCAGCCGAGATAAGAGCAAGAAAAATAAATATGTACTTGCATTGCTTTCTTTGAGGTCGGTAAGGAATCACGTATCCACTCGTTCCTAAATAAGAGCAAGTAAAAGGGGATCGGAAAATAACTGCAATAAAGAGGTAACCGTGTAAGGGGAAGTGGAGAATAAGAAAAGAAAACTTAACTTTATTTAATTTTTCTCTGCCCACCTTGTAGTCAAAATGCACTTAACTTTGGTCACCAACATCACTCAAAGGTACATAATTGTGAAGGTGAATGGCCCCTGACTGATCTTACTATCCTTATTTGCCAATTAATTACCCTATTCTTTCAAGCAATGCAATGCAAAAGCAATTTCATGAACTTTTGGGGAAGTTTTACGTGAAGGCGTTGTCATATTTCACATATTAAGCCTAACTTAAAGGGCGCTTTTCTTACTCTTCTTATTTAATTGATGTGAAGACGGTTTGATGTCAGAACTTGATGAAGTGCAGTGAAAAGGAGCTAGAATTGAGAAACGATGTTATCAGCTTAGTATTTTTTGATATTCTATGGTTGAGGCCCTTAACAGACCGGTGGTCAATTAACAGACTGAACTTTTAAATTTGAAGCGCACCAGCCAGTATACTCAACCATCACCATCACACCAACTTCATCGTGTTGTGTATGATACACTGTAGAGATTTAAACGTAATTTTCCATCCAAAAATTATTAAATATGAATTGCTGTCATTGATGTCACATAAGGGATAATTTGTTGCACTTGGTACCATAGTTTCTTTTACATTATTCTGTATAAATATTATTGCATTATAGTCACTGCATATAGCTCGTCGCATAAAACAATCTCGCTCGATGTCGTATGAAACAAGTCATTTGGTTACTGTAAGCCCTATTACTTCTGCTGACTTAATTGCACGAGTTCTCGATTAGTTCCAATAGGTTAAGAATACCTGTTGAAGATTAACTCCTAGCATAAAGCCCTAGCGTTGGCTTGCAGCGCTGCCATTTGCTTTCGGGAAATTCAAATTATCTGCCATGTTTCCCACTGTTGTGGTCTATAATTTTGCGAAGCAAAAAGAATTCCATAGTATACAGTTCAGTTTGGCATCCAGTCTCCCTCAACTTCTCGTTGTGGTCTCGCCTACCATTGCAATAAGAAACTTAAATTATTCCCTCTGTCTAAAAGAAAAATCTTCAGATTAACACTAAAAAACGAAGAAAAAATAAGGAAGTAAATAGAAGAACGTGACTCAAGAGGTTTTAGAAAAATTTGAAAATTTTTAGGTAGTAACAAAGGTGCGAATATAATATGGCAGTGAAACGAGTGATGAATTGAAATGGATAAATTTTATGCAAAAATAAATGCTGTCTAAAAAGGTAACTAAATGCCAGGAGGGAAAAAAATTTAAAATAAAATATACTATCAATCAAGCAAATAAGAAAACTAAAAATGGAACTTAAGAGGTTCAAGGAAGATGGAAAGAAAGCTCGATTTACATTAATGGTAAATACGAGGACTGTTCAAGGAAGAGTTTCAATAAATTTTATTTGCATAAATTAATGTGCAAAAAATTTAACTTTATGTTACCTTGTAAGCTTAATGTGTTATGTATATGGTACAATTTTTATTGATTAGACTTACGTATTGTGTCAGTGGCAGTCATCGCACTAAAGATCGTTGTCATATTTCACATATTAAGCCTGACTTAAAGCGCGCTTTTCTTACTCTTCTTTTTGAATTGATGTTCAGCCGGCTAGATATCAGAACTAGAACTCGTGGAAAGCGAACAGTTGCTGTAGGCAAACAGAACATGTTTCAATTTGCAACGGCTGGCGGTGAAACAATAATGGACTCAAATAAATGAAACTCGTTTCTTATACGTACTATATATTAAACTGAAAACACAACATGATATAAAATTTATGCACAATAATTTATGTGAGTAAAAAATATATGACCTTTCTTTATCGAACATTTTTATGTATTTGGCCGGAACGATGATATGTATGTAGCCATGAAGGACGAAGTTGACGATAGCTCGGATGCAGCACACTAGAATACGGAAAAGAAAAAGTCGGTAGAAATGAAAGCCATCTAGGCATTTGTAAAAGATAAAAGACTCTGAATTACTTAAAGGATTTTGAGGATTTTAAACGGTTGTCTTTTATCGCTTGTGAGCTTTGACTTGGGAAGAACATTTTAAGAATGAGGGCTGAAGAGTTATAATGTAATTTGAGGGAAGCTTCATAAGTCAATTTTCCTATTTTAAGATGACTAATATTTATAATCTAGCAAGTCAAAGTATGCAATCATCGCTGAGTGCATTCCAAAATAAGTGCTAGAAGTATGGGACAAAGATAAATGGTAAGAAAACGACATTAATGCGTATTATGTGGAGTAGGGAAGTTGATTTGAAAATTAGGTTCAACTTCATCAAAAGCTTTCAATCCGAGGATTAGTTTGTAGCAGCTCTGGAAGGAATACTGTCAACTGTCAGGCTTATCACTCCTTTAAAGCTCCTCAAGATGAGACTACTTGGTTCTTGAAATCCATCCTTGGTCTTCATGTTTAGCTGTTCCTTCTATGGAGTCTCTATTATATAATTTTGTAGAATTTTTCGCCTTAGTTTGACCATTAAATATCCTATTATTTATTGACTTTAATAGAGAAAACATCAAATTTTGAGGGGCTAAACTGAGATATAGTGAAAAGCATTACCAATTTTTCATAATATTTTAGACGGGAATGGCTATAGACCATTGTAAAGGGATTGTTAGCTTAGTGTTTTCAAAGAAGTAGGATTTAAAAATATGAGGGATTCGATGAGGTGCGTTGTATTTGTAAACTCGGAGAAAATATTGCAGACTACTTTGCCACGGAGCTTAGCGCATTGGGAGCCTTGAGATGTGGATATTCAGAAGGATTGAGAAATTGCGATGGACAGAGAGGAATCGAAACAAATGTTTGTCAGATAGAGAGGAAATTTGAGAGACCTATAAGGCTACCTGGAACAAGGGAGAAAAATGTTGAATGACTTGAAAAATGGTCTATTTTTGAAATAAACTACTATAATTGTTGCTCCGATTGTGTACGGGTTCAAACTTGTAATGCTGAAATACTTTGGTTGATCTATTTTTATCGAATTGTCCTAAAAATTCCCAATAAATTATTTAAAAATATCTGAATACGCGCCCAGGTTTCCTCCATTTCTTATTTTCTTGACGCAAGAAAAGCAAGCTTTCATACATCCCTTTCAATGTTAAGCAATTCGATTTAAATACTCCAGTCCCATTGTCCTTCACATTTTTCCTTGCTAGCGTTTATATGAGTACTCGGGTGATAAACTCTACACTTCACCATTCGCTATCGTGGATCTCGGGCCGGTGGTGGCGACGGTCGGGGGTAGAGGATGGAACACCTCCAGGGTTAGAGGTCGGAGCACGATGATTGGAGTGAGCCCGAAAAAAAGGGGTTCTAATGTCTCCATTTGCTTCGACGTCCCAGGGGAGCTGTTCCGA
>LYUA01000592.1:802983-819886 GCA_002093875.1 Calopteryx splendens | reverse complement strand
TTTTGCTCCCGAATCCGTGAGCACCTCTCCGGCCAACTCTTTCTTGATCTTGCGCCGCCGGAATCGCCGAAAGAAAGGGAAAGCGGTCAAATTTTTTTTTATGAATATGGAGCGGTGGACGTGCGTCTCGGGGTGTTTTGTCCGAGGGGGCGTAGGGAGGGAGGCCCCCTCTTCGGGGGCTGCGCGTCTCCGCGAACACATCTCTCTCTCTCTCGAGGGAGCCAAAAAATCCCCCGACGCCGCCGCCGGCGGAAGGATTTTGGGACGCGCCAGGAATTCTCGGATTCGTGGAATCTTCGGTGAGAAAATTGCAGATAACGCTTGCTGGATACAGCAGGAGATTATTTGGGTTGAATGTTTCTTGTTCTTGTCTCTCTTGCCACTTTAAGTTGTGTGCGAAGTTAATGGATATTCGCAGGAAGTATGCACTACAACACTACCTTAAACCCCTCGTCTTTTGGTCTCCGCGAAAAAGAATGAATTAGGAGATGGCTTCCCATCTCCAAAAATCCTGCATTCTATCTAAGCTATTGGGTGAATTTCACAAACTGGTTATATTTGGGATGGAGTCAAATAATTCCTTCCTGACATTGAGGCCAAATGCGTGCATGTTGGACTGTGAACTTTTAAGCTTATTAGTTTTATCAAATTTTACTTTAGATATGCTTCCCTCATAGCTTGGTTTCTCTGGGGAGAAAAATTATCGGAAAGTTGGGCCTAAGTTTATTAACTGCCATATCTAATCTTATGTACCGCGGGAGTGGAATTGATAAATACTTGGAAGGAACTCAGTGAAAATATAAAGAAATGCCTGTATAAGTATTTTGTTATCCTTGAATGTTTTCATTAGTCAGAGTTAAATTCACTTTTGGATTAAGTGACGATGGACTTTTGAACGGCTCATATTATTTCATGCATTGTTGAAATTCAAAATGAGGTGGTAGATTTACGACCGGGGTAAAGGTTTTCAGCTGGGAATCGCCAATTTTCCACATTTTTAAGTTTTTCCTATACTTTGTCTCCATTCCCTTAAAATAAAACCCGAGAGTGTGTTATCGCTGTGGGATTTTCGTGGTGGTGTGTGTGTGTGTGAATAGAAGCGTTACATACACACACACACATATACCTTTACAGAATTATATAATTTTGAAGTAGGTACATCGAGCAAATCATAGATCTTCCATAGATATCACGCGATTTTTGAAACCGGGGCCATAAGGTCAGTAATTGAATGCCCTAAACCATTACGACCACGCATCGGAAAGATATTACTGTTACTCATCATGAATTCAGGTCCGGTGCCATTACTATGCTGTAAAATAATAATTTGAAATATTTCTTCGTACATTTTGTGTATAGAAGTTAGTGTTGTGTAATAAAGCAAATGAAAATGGGAAATTAATGAGGTCATTTTCATGAGAAATCGATCAGGAATAAAATATTATTAGTAGTCTATTTCCTTTGTGGTCCATACTTGCAATGGGCTATTTCGAATCAAATAACTAGTAACGACCGCTCGTATTACTACTACGAAATTTTATGGAGGTAAGAAATATAATGGGATATGCGGTCGTTACTCTAAAAATACGCGATTAAAACTGACGTGTTACTTAACTGCAAGGGTGAAAGGCTGCAAGGGTGAAAGGCTGCAAGGGTGAAAGGCTGCAAGGCTGCAAGGGTGAAAGGCTGCAAGGCTGCCTACTCCGGGTGTCGTTCAATTCATTTATGGCTGAAACGAACGAGAGGCCCTGAAGCCAGAGTTATTACATTTCGCCAATCAACCATTTCTCTCTCCCGGTTTCTCCTACCCATTCCGCTTTTTTCCCCTCATACTGGAAAAAAAACTCCACGCCTCCTTGAAAACGGCACCACTGCAAAAATGCAGTTCAATGAAAATATCCCCTCCATTCTGCGCACGTGCACCTCCGCTCGGTAGTGTATAATCAGCTGCATGATAGGCAATTGATATGCTGTCAGGTTTGAGCGCAGTGAAAGTTCATCTTTCATCATTAGCATAAACACAGGTTGATTCTCCGGTATTTCTTGGAGGTATTTCTCATAGTCTTTCTCGCGCGATAATTTTTTTTCTCGATTTTCCTGATGCCCCCACGGAGGGAGTCACGCGGTAAGCATTTTTCAGAAGTTTGCGATGGCTCCCACCTTGGTCGCAGGGCTATTAATAATAAACCTTTAGCTTTAGATTTACATTTCCGGTACATTAGAATGTACCGAGTTAAGGGCGAACTGCATAAGTTTTAAGGTTGATACGTATGACTTGCAGGATAAATTTATGTTTATTTTCAAATCGAATCCTGAATCTGGAACACCAGAATAAAGTTAGGAAATATTTTGAGTACATATTGCAAAATATATGATTCCAAAGAGGCTGGTTAAGTCACTAAATAGATTATCGTACTACACGAGTTTTATTATCCCGCTGATGAACTGCGTAGGAAATTGGGAGAGATAATACGCCTGACTTATAAGTTGTTATGTTTCTTTTATTTTGTCCTTAAGAGATGGGGATGTTACCTTAGATCCAGTGTCCTAATAGCCGAATATTTGGGTCAAAAGTTTGCATGTAATTTACCGGCATTCCAAACTATCTTTAAAATGTTAACATAGAGTGAGAGGCACTACTTAAGATCATATAGCTATAGCCACGGAATTTCGATTATTTTCAATAGATCATATAATTATTTAAGGTGATAACTTAAATATTAATTGATTCGTAATAATTTCCAAACATGACGGAAAAAAAATTAAAGCACATGAATAACAGCCACTACATGGAATGAATTAAATGATAATGATTTGTGAAGTGGAAGAGAACAGTAATTACAGGCAACTACATTAACTACAGCTTTACCCTGCATGAACTGTCCTTTTCCTGCTTTTTGTTAATTAAAATTCCATACTCTGGATTTAAAGTGTATTGATACTAATATCCTAAGAATTCCATCACTGCTGCAGTTGTCATAATTTGCAGGCACGTATGGTGCACGTAAACGTATAAATTTGAACGCTATATATAAATAAATACCTAACACCACTTAACTATGAATACTTTCACTGTGACAAATATGCCTAGAAATAGTGTGTTCATGGTTTACCACAAATATTTTTTTATCGGAAATGATGGGCTGCCATAAATCGCTCGGTAAAATGAATTCTCGCTTGCAATTCGATAATCAGAGTTCATGAAGTAGAGCCAACTTGCTCTTCAAATTGGAGGAGGATCTGCTTCTGTAACGGCAGCATAGAAAGCGTTTGTGTACTAATTGGATCATTCCCAGGGAAAGTGGTAAGTGGAAGGGAGGAAGAGCCTGCCGAGGCGAGCAACAGCCAAGAAAGTACTTTTAGGGGAAAGTCCGGTGTGGCAAGTATTTCTTTCCTATGTGCCCATTTTTGTTTTAGCTCCTCATGTTAGGCAACTACCTACATTATGTCCATCTATTGAATCTTTTAAACCGATTGAAAGTGGACGATAAGATTGGCTACGGCGTTGGATATATGCATGGAATTTTACGGTAGTAACGTAAATAAACTGATATAGGTACATTTACTTCATCTGTATACTTGCCATTCTTAATACCCATTACACTCCTTTTGAAATATGTCACTTTTTAAACCAAACGCATCTCGAATACCGGAAAAAGCTTCCTTTCGAAGCTGAAACTCTATTTCCAATTAATCGTTCGATAACGAAGTTTTTATCTGACAAAGTGTTTGTATCTCCAATATTGTTATTGGCATATTTGCAATGAGTCCTAAGAGTCCAGATTTTCTAGTTGCATATTGCATCTGCGTTGTGTCTGAAGTCAGAGAACTTAAAAAAATTATAAGATATTATAGAAAATCTATTCAAATCTTTTTAACTGAATTTATTTTTTCATGCAACTATCAAATCTTGACTAGATTTTGGGAGTACATTTTTGGGAGTTTGAAACTTTTGGGACATTGCATGTAAAGAGCCCGTCATCATAAGCCCCCTCCACGGGTCACGGGCTACGCCTCTGGGGCATCAACACCCACACTCCGCCAGTCCTTCCTCCTACACCTATAGGTATACGCTCCTGCGTCGGTCAAATCATGATTCAAACCCTCTGAAAGGCTTTTTTCTCTCATGAATTTCATACTTCGCATCCGAATCATGTAAGTTCATAAAATATTACAATATGAATTTTGTCAGACCTTCGCAGGACTATTAAAAAAAATGAAAAGCGTTTTCATTGAAAATTACCGCAACCTATTGTATAATTTAGTTTCTCTAATTACCGACGGCCCTCGTTTACCTCGCCTCACCTTTCATGTCATTCAAGTCCTACGGACATTGATTTTTTTCACTCCAAGCACAGCACAACACAACGCAAACACTCTTCCCTCCCATTCAGCTTTTCCCTGTAATATTTGCGGGCCCGCGCGTACCCTTCCCGGACAGCGACCCATTTCCCTGTCATAATTTCATTTTTTACCTTCGCGACCGTGAATGAATATCCATGAATGAATGGTACGAAAATTTGCACATCCTCTGGGGGGTTAGATTGGAGCATAAATAAGAATGGGTTGGGAACCATTTTTTTCTCTGAAACGGGATATCCTCATAAAAAAATATCCCCCCCATTACGGCCATCTATAATCTATAATCTTGGCAATAATTCAAACTTATTTCCGCCATAATCCGACATGAAGGTACGTGGAGGAAAAAAATTATTTTCGTTGGCAAACAATGATTATTTATGCATGTGCATTCTTATGAAAATCTTTTAACGAATACATCGCTTAAAAAAATCTTGAGACACGCTCTCAGAGTTTGCACGCCAGGCGATTCAAAGAAAAATGAAGGTGAAGAAAATTCATTCAGGTATCTATCCGGAAAAAGTTTCATAGATACCGAATCTGAAGCTTTATAGGGTCGTATTATAATAAGTGCTGAATTGCAGTATCATCTTTGTAATACTCATATGCGAGTGCGTTATAGGATAAGAATATGTTTACTCATCTAATGAGTAAATGAGAGGTATAAAAAGCGTGGAGAAAGCTCCTCAGTCAATTCTTTTAGAAAATCTAAATTTATATCATTGTGGAGTATAATAGCCCTAATAAGTCTCTTAACTATGCAAGTTTTACATGATTTTTCATGTTCAACATAAAAAACTCGGAGGAATGAAGAAATGAGGGATATTTAAGGTGCAGATTAACTCCGGTTTTAACGACTGCGCATAACAGAATCGAACAGAGTGTAATGTTTCCCTGTGAAATATTAGCGTTTCTTTCTATAAATGCTCCTAATGGAATGTTGTTCAACTTTATAATAGGTTTGGAGTTCACTCATGATTCCATGCTTACCATCGTGTCATATTTATTAATGATAAATTGAAACGGTACCAGAACGAATACAAATGTCAGAAGCTCAGGTGCTTGAACAAAAAGATAACAAAATCAAGGCATCTGAATTCGAACAACGGTAAAAGGGTTTCACAGTTTCATATGATTCGTACTAAACTTAAACCTCATTTGATATTACTATTTATTTATGAAAAGAGCATGATCAAAACAGTAGCAGAAGCAGTTATTATGAGAAGCGAGCGATAACTTTGGCTACTTGGTGCCAGTAGAGAAAGGATTGCAATTTTGGTGGTTGGCAGATATTTTAGAGATAAAAATGAAGGAATTGAGAAAAACGGCGATGGCATTTCCTACCATTTAAGGAAGGCGTCAATGTGTCACAGTTTATCGTGTAACGAAGAGGTAGGTTTTACTTACCTATTCAAGGGCCAATTGAGGATCGGATTCTGATCTGTAATACGTTAGTTTAGGATATGAGCCCGGGCTCCCGGCGACTCAATGTACTATCATTGCACCAATTCGGTGCTCCATATTCATTTTGCACTAACAATTCTGCCACAGAAGTTTAACTCCTTTCGTGAAGAAATACCATTCACTTCCTTCAAGAAATTAATACAGATTCGGAAAAAAAGCAGCAGTAACTCCGAGGTTGGTTTCTATAGGTAAATGACGCTCTACGGCGCGTGAAAAGATACACATTAGGGTAAAGGGCGAGTTCTTTTCCCTCTGCCACCTATGGTTTCTAAGGAACATCTGATCCCGGAATAATCACTAAGCTTCGGTGAAGTTGGGCTGTTCAAAACCGTCGGGAATAGAACCAGAGTCCTCCGGTCAGTAGCCGAACTCTCGGCCCACGGTGCTACCACTCCCACGGCAGAGATTAGGAAAATGAGAATAATTCATGGTCAATTTTGACTGAACACCAAACTAGTCTAAGTAGATTTTTTCACTCACTGCCATTTTTTTTACAAAGTTATCGTAGGTTAACGATTTTGCCCGCAGGGGAGCATCAGTGGAAGCAGCACCGGCAAGGTCGTCGAGCTGTTCCTCCTCACAAATAGCCTCCGGATTGATATCATTCCCTCGAAGTTGAAATTGATCTTTGCCCATCCGGCGAGAGTTCTTTTTTGATTCCTTTCCCGAGTCATTTGTCTCGAAATCGCCCCGAGATGGAATCAGAACCCATGAAAAGGCGGGGGCACAAAATTTCGAGACGCCACGTGATATGGTAATTGCGTCTTAGATCGCTATTTGGACGTCTCGGGTGGATAATAGTGTGTCAGAAACTCAAATAGGAATACCAAGGTGGTACGTCGAATCCTTTGGGAAGGGGTTGGGGCTTGGAATCCTCGGGAGATGATCTCTTCCCTTCTGTAAAACCGCTTGAAGTGCCCTTCGGACCATGCGCGGCGAGAGCGCCCGAGTTTCTCATTGTCAGATATTATTCCTTGGCTCTTTTCTAATCCTATTTTCGCCAATTCAGGTGATATACATCAAGAGCCCTCGTAGAACGGTCAATTAAGGGTCTTATTTATCGAGGCTTGCATCTAAGTGTCTCGACTAATATTTTGAACGCACTTATTGATAGCCAAGGGAGTGAGTTGAATGTAATCCGTGCGTTTGAGGAAGGATTAGAACAAAAAATTCAAACTTTGGGGTATTAGTTGACGGAAGTCGGAAGGGGTCGGAATGCCACCACTAATTTCCATTTTATGCGCTGTCGTTGAACTTGAGTATTAACTTTCTTTCCATCCACGACATGCCCGTTTACCCAATTCAAATATGATAATTGACAATACCAAGAAAGTCAATAGAGACCAATAGGCAGAGAACTGTTAATTTTAATAATTCACTGTCATAATGGCATTTTGAGGGAGTTCAAGTAATCTAGTATATGCACTCGGTTTACTCTTTATAAAATTTGGAAATATAAGTACTGAAATATATCCTCAGTGTGGTTGAAAAACCAATTGCCGGTGAAATATAATTGGCGATTAAAATTTTGCGAAATGAAAGCAGATATCGTCGTCCTTTGCCTAGTAGAAAACTCAACGATGCCTAGAAAATCTACCTAGAAAGCTGAATGGTGCAGATAGATAGTCCCTGACTTAAAAGCGTGCAGGAATGACTTCAAAAACGCAATGCTCTCTGTGGCAAAACATACATTCCCATAAGAATGCGTGAGTTATTATCCGCGTAGATTAAAATGTGTCATGCAAATTGACACTACATTATATGTAAAAATAGTTTAGGGTTATGGGAATAAGAAAACATGTTCATTTTATTACAAGTTGTACACTACACACTACACATTACACTACAAGTTGTAATATTCATGTCCGCGATGGTTGTTTTAATGAAAATTTCAATGGTTTTTCGAGCTGGGAGAAAATTAAAATTTTTAAATTATTTTCATCTCTAATGGTTTTTAAATATTAGTTCTAGGAAATTCATAGTTTTTGTCCACCGTTGAGAAAGTATAGGTAGTAAGGATAATGGAAAATAGGTTTATAAATCAGCATAGTGAAAAAATAGTTTGTTTGATACATTTTTAGCGCAGGTATATTTAAATATTCCTTCACCTTTCACCTTAAGTATTTAAGAATTCGTTAACAAAAGTGTAAACAATTTGGAAAAATGAATCTCGCTATTTACCATTGAGTTACCTCTTGAATCAGGTTCATGCTAATATTTTTAAGTATGCTGCTATTATTTTGCCTTCTGTCCAAAAGTTAGTTAGGAAAAGTTAGATTCTCGGATTTATTTACATCACTGGTAATTTTTGAGTACCATATTTCATGTAACGCCATTGTAACTACTTGAAAATAACGCTTTTTTCCATGTGTTTTTTGGATGCACTAACGCAGTCCGCAGATGTCAATAGGTACGATATCAGGAACGAGCTTCTGCCGTCTTCGGTTTCATTGTATATGTCTCTAGTTATGGTAATCTGTTTGAGCATGTGCTCGAGATTGGGGCTTTAACAGTTGAATTTTTCTAAGACGCCTTGCCTGGCGATTGACTTGTCACACATCCGGGTATGCTCCCTGTCGGAGGACGCTGCTATTTGGCTGCAAATGGAGAATTCTAAATCATAATTACTTTACAGGTACATTCTATAATTTACGTAATTATTTTTCCCGTGCGCTTCCCAGATTCTGAACGTACGATAAGTAAATCAGCAGCAGCATTTATTATCACTGTCGGAAATTTATTAACCGGTGGAGATCTTTAAATATTTCAGTAATGCGACGAGATTAACGATTTCTCCCGTTGATTTTCAAAACAGGAATAAGATAGCGGTTTAATAAATATTCAAGTGTTAGTTTATCAAAGCATTTTTAATATTCTTATTTTTATTATCTGTAAGTGTACGTTCAAGCTTCAGCAATATTTAGGAGAGATGATGTTCTTTTTTATAATATCGTATTTACCATAAACTATAAAAAGGGGAAATTAAGCTTCACAATCATTTCAATTGTGCCTTTTTATATAAACGGGTACTTTGGGTTGAGAACGCAAACGTAAATAACAATTTCCAGCCTTAGAGACATCGAAAAATCTCCTCACAACTAGCAGCCGAGACTAATGGAAATGGAAATTTTGGTGGAAATATCCCTGTACGAATCCGAATAAGCCTGAGTATTTGTTTTATTGCTTCATTATGTCCAGGAATATATGGCTATCATTGTGGAATTTTATAGGGGGGGGGGGTTAAAAGTTTTCCGTCATTCGGAAAGGCGAACCCTCGTAAACGGACGAAGTGCTCGACATTTTCTTGTGACGTCCGCAGGAATTTCGGTGAGAGAGAGAGAGGGTCGGAGAGACATTCGCGCACGTCCCCTCCAGCCCTCTGGATCCCACGCCAGCGTTTATGGAGTCGAGACCTTGGGAGCCAAGTGTGCGGTCCTGTTCATCCACGTGCCGGGGAGAGATCGAGGGAGAAGACGGGTTGACAAACAGTGGCGAGCCGTGCCTGGATTTTTGGATGCCTGAGCTTGTCCCTATTCGGGAATCAATTTGCAATTTGGGACTTTGCAGGGATGAGGCTGAGGGGAAGGGGTGGTGGGAGAGCTGCAGTCGGCGGCATTCTCAGTTGAGAATGAGTTGAGATGCAGGGTGAATGCAGTTTGTATGGTATGAGTCCCATCCTACCGAAAATTGTTATTTAGGACGGAATATTTCTCCAAGTGACACCCGAGAGAGGCATACCGAATGCAACTTGAAAAGTATCTGTCACTACGAGAATAGTTTGTTCTTGGTGAGGAATAAGATTATGACATTCATAAAAAAAATAAAACAAAAATTTCCTTAATAAACGAAAATTAATGATGGTAAATAGGATGCTGCCATTTTTCTGATCATGTTATAACGTTTTTCTGAGTTCCATCAATCTATAAGTCTATATATTATAGCAGATAAGGGGGGGCATTAAAAGGGCCCTAGCCATAAATGGTGAACGTGTGAGTCAGCTTACACTAGGTGATATAGACTGGAGACGGATTTTAATTTGTGTGTGGAAAAAATATGAGGTGTTAAAAATGCAATCCAGTGATAATTTAGAAATGATAGTAACAGCAAATGTTCTTTCGGAAATTCGGCCTGGGAAAATGACCCTAACAGACATATTTTCATTAACAATCATGCATTTCTTACCTTATTGGATCCCTGATTGGAAAATTGGAGACGATTTTGAAAATTATTCCAGTCCATGAAATGGAAATGCGATAAATATTACTAAAAATGAAAAAAAAATAATATAGAATAAAATTATTTTAATGCCCATCTTGAAGTAATCGGCATCATTATATTCCAGAGGTTATTAACGAGTTCAGAGAAATTAAATTCCCTATAATGATCTGCAAGAGGCGCGGTAGCCCAGTGAGTACAACGCAGAGCTACTAACCGGAGGCCCCTGTTCCGATTCCGGGTGACACCTCTGGGCACCCACAACTTCACCCAAGCCGTGTACGATTTTTCGGATACCAGATCATACTGGGAAATCACGGGCGGTACAGGGAAGGGAATTGGCCACCCTACCCTGATGTGTGAATTTCACTCTCCGCGGAGCTTAGTACTGGCCGATTTCAACCCTCACCTACCAAATCGACCTTCGGGTTGATTACTGCGATTTGATGATATTCATCTACGGCCAACTTGAAGCTCTATTCAAGATATGAAATGTTGTATTTCGAAAAGGTATGAGCTATCTAGGCGCGGTAGCCCAGTGGTTGATTCAAAATTTCTACTTTACCTTTTGTCTTCCAAGTTTTTACTCACCACATGCACCTATAGTGCATACCACTTATAACATATATGTGGGCAATACTTATTCAACCGAAGTTCGGTATGTGGCTGACGAGGGAGGCGATCGAGTAAATACCAGTATAAATATTCGCCTCCATCGTAAGATGGAGTTGGGGCACCCTCTAGTCCTGGAGGGGCGAAATCACCCCAAAGACGGAGCAGCCAGACAAATGACCATCGGAATGCGATGCATAAGGCAATGGGAAACCATCGCATTAAAGATCCGCTCGATATATATAGTTTCATGGAAATGAACAATAATAGGTGTGGATAATCCTGTGATAATATATTCCGGATGTAAAACTTACCCACATTCGGAAGTCTGGGCGGGTGATATCCCAGGGAACCCATGGCACTCTAAAGGTCAGGTGTTGTAAACCGCCCATGGTTGTGATAAAAAATAATAACATACGAATAGATATCTGGAATGCGAGAAAAATGAGCGGGGGGGATAGAGAGGGAAAATAAAACGGTAAGCGAAAAGAAACAAAATAGATGCTCTAGGACTGCGTGAACTATGTTCGGAAGGAGAAGGGGAAGCAATATTAGACGGGTACAAGTTTGCGTACAAAAGAGAGGCTACCAAGAACAGGGGTGTAGGTATAGCGGTGGGAAAGGAAATAGAACACCGGCTTACCATAGCTCTGGATAGATAGCTATTATTCAGAGTGTGATAGTGGCCATGATAAAAGGAAAGCGAACCAGGAGGTACTCTAGTCATACAATTATACATACCCACATCGAACGCAGAGGATGAGGTAGTGGATTCAGTGTACGAACACATATGTTAGGCGTACGAGGAGAACGGCAAGGGATGGGGTGAGGGCTGCGATAATGGGAGACTAGTGCAGTGTCATAGGGAGGGGAAGGAGGGTTGATTTAGTGGGTAGAATATCGTCATGGGAAATAGTAATGGAGAGGAGAGAGAGTGAAAGGCTTCTGCGAAGAGAACAACCTATGAGTGGCCCACCCGTGGTCTAGGAACTCCAAACGAAGGCCGTACACTTGGAAGAGTTCAGGGAATAAAAATAGACACCAAATAGATTTTATTCTAGTCACCCAAAGATTTAAGAATATTGTAAAGAATGCCAAGACCCTTCCAGGTGCTGACAAGGACCACAAATTGCTGATTGCGGACCTGGAAACAACTCTTGAACATGTGAAAAGGAAATCGGAAGTGAAAGAAATGGACATGAAGAAGCAGAAATCGGAAGAAAAAACAACCAACACTCCCATGGAGGAAAAATATCAATCACTAAAAATGAAGCAGCGTGTAAAGAAGAAATGTTTTGGTCTGTAACATGAAATGCAGCATTATAGAGGCACTAGAGGAGGAAGTAGGCCTATTGATAAGTAGAAAGAGCAAGAAAGAATGGAGCACCTAGGGAGTGATAGACAAGTGGAATAAGAAAAGAAGTAATGCGACAGTACAGAATATGGGCGAAGGCAATACAGGAAGGTGAGTAACGAACAGAGGAGGAGGGGGATAAAGCTCGAGAGGAATGACTGGATGGATGGAGGGGCAATCCATGGTAGTTGAATTGTATAATGTATAAGACCACAAACTGATAAAGTTATAGATTGAAAAAGAGGGATCCGAGAAAGATAAGTACGAAAGAAATTTATTATTTTATTAATTGTAATCTAACAATTAGGGTAGACTTCTGAAAGACAATCCCATCAATAAATCTTTCTCAATTTCCACATAATTTCTTATTACATTTATTCCATCCAACATTACTAATCTTTTCCTCCCTCTCCCTCGTTTACCTAACATTCTACCCTCCATCACACTCTTCAATATTCCATTGCCACTCAGCACACACCGCATTCACTTCTGCCTTCTTCGGATTTCCCCAATAGTATTCTCGCATCCCCTAACATTCCCGAAACTTCTTCGTTCGATTTCCTTTCCGTCCATTTCACCCTTTTCCATCCTTCTCCACACCCACAGCTCAAAAGCTCCCAACCTACGCTTTTCAACATGCCTCAACGAACAAGTTTCCGGGCCACACAAAACTACACTCTATATCAATGTTCTTATTATTCTCTTTTTTACATCCTTGCCTAAGGTCCTTGTCATCACTTCATTTCTCTTTGTAAAACCCTCCTTACCTAATACGATTCTTCTTCTAATATGCCTACCACATTGCCCAAATTCGTCCAAAACACTGCCTAAACGGCTGAAATGTTCTTATTTTTCTCCTACCTCAAGTTGATGTCACTTTAATGTTTATCTTTGATTTTCTATGTTTCGAAAACATCATTACCTTCGTTTTCTCCTAGTTAATTTTCATTCCATTCCTAAAACACTAGCTCTCTAGTTATCTCAGCAATGACATTTCGGCACAATTTTCTCTTTCTATGTCCAAAATCACTGGCCTAACGTCTTAACCGTCCCCAACTTTCCTCCTTCAATGTATTCTTTTATATAGCTTGAATATTTTCTCCTTCTATTTGCACTTTTCCTGATGTATCTCTTATAATGTGCAGATATTTTCCTTTCTTACTTCCTGACAGTGTTTTCACTCTCCTGTAAAGCGCACCCATTTCACCCTGTCACTGTAAACTCTCGAAACCCACACACTGTTCTTTTCACCACTTTTCTTTCGCCTTTTTTGTTTCTCCCCTTAGTTTATTGTTTAACTCTTTTTTCGCCCTTCTTAATTCTATTTTTACTTTCTTCAATTTCCTTCTCTCGTCAATCTTTATAATCATCTTTCTGTAATCCATGGCTTTCTCATTCGTTTTCTATCCATCATTCCTATAGTTTTGAATGTAGTTTCCGTTATTTCTTTTTTGAGCTGTCCCCAACTTTCTTCTAATGTACCCATCCCTTTGTTTTCACTCACTATTCTCTCAACTGTCTCGTGGTACTCTTTTCCTTTCGTACCATTTTATGCTTCTACATTCCATTTTCTGCTCCGTCTTCCCTTTCCTATCTTCTTGAATTTTAAATTACATTTCATGAGTATTAAATTATGGCCTGAATCTGCACTCGCTCCAGATAAACTGTGTGAATTGATGGTGCTGTTCCTAAATCTATACCTAACCATTATGAATCTCTTTGATATTACCCCGAATCTCTGTGGTATGAGGACGTACTGGAAAGGATTGGAGAGGAACGAGGTAGTCTAAAAAGCAAAATGAAGGCGAGAGAAGGGTGGATAGGACATATCCTAAGGAGTGACTGCTTGCAGGTCATCATGGAAGGAAAGGTTAATTGGAAGAGAGGAAGCGGAGGAAGGAAAATTGACATACTGATAGATATAAAGAGAGGAAGATCATTCGATTATTTGAAGCGGGAAGCACAGGAAAAAATTGCCAGAAGGCATAATTTCCTTTTTGACCTGTCCTTAGACAAATACATTATGACGATGATACGCCTACCTACGTCATCTGAGATCTTAAAAAAAACTTTTCTTAATAAAAATTGGTGACTATCAGAGTAAAATCTATTCATAAATAAAAAAAATAAGCCCATAGTTTGAGAAATATGGTGTGTATCAACTGAAAATTCAAGATGGACCGAATGTATCCTGAGGTTGTTTAAAAGTCTTCTACTCTCCTTCAACATATTCTTTTGAGGAGAGTTAGCTACCTATTTTTTTTCTTATTACTATTTCTCACACCCGGTCTTACTTCCGTCTGATTGCTCGGGTCCACAAGGGACAATTTTAATTCTCAAGTTAGGAATCTCCAACCAGACCTGGGAGTCTATTACGGAACTTTTTGATCCATACGTTTCGATTGAGAAAGCATTCATGGCCGTCAAATTTCCCTCCTCATTCCTATATCTCTACGAGAAAATCAGTGCTTATGAAGAAATGCGACAACAGTGGAGGTCATTTCGATCAACACCAGCCAAATTGAAAGGTTCCGTAATAGACGCCCAGATCTGGATCTAAACCCGACCGCCACAGTTGTTATTGGATGTTCACTTCCTAAAATTTGGTGTCATTCTTCCTTCCTTTAAAGTTCCTACCTTTATTGGGTAGTGGTCTGACTAAGCCTTAGAAAATAACATTTAGATGTTCGGACAGAAATTAATTATATGATGCTATAATATTGAAGAAGCAAGCAGCAAACGATTTCAAGGCGGCATGTTATCCCATTTCATGGATATTAAGAATACGAGTATAATAAGGAGGAAGCTACTAATTTCAGGTGATTAAAACAAAGAGTAATAATTACAAAGACAATTTCCTGCTCGCTCACAGAGCGGAATATTAGCTGAGCAAACCGATTAAAAGCACGCGATATGTTGTGGTAGACGTAATCGGTCTTAACTAATCGGCTGAATTGACTACTCATCCTCAAGCATGGAATATTTGCTTACGATGGCAATTCATTAAAATTAACCCCGTTTTTAATACCAAGCCCGCTAAGATTGTTAAAAATAACATTGATAGTATCTCGGAGATATTCTAAAAACCCATTATTTACATCTTACCCTGCAAGTCACCACGAGGGCGTGTGGAATGGGGTGTGAGGTCAACAGCCATCAGTATCTATTGTTTATTTACAATCTGCATCATTTCAATCTCGGGAAGTTTAAATTTTTTTTGCACGTTTTCACAGGAAATGACCCAAAAAAGAATTGAAGTGGGAAATCTGGAAGATATACACCAAATCATGCATAATAGAACTAACCATTGATGGGTTTTCACAAGAATGGTTCGCACTCCTTTAAAACAAATGATGCGGATGATCGAGAAAACTGACGAAAAATCGGAACTCTAGGAAAGAATGCTCTGCAGAAGGATTGAACGTAAAGTGGAATTATTTGCACATTAAAGTAGATTATTTTACGATATCAGAGAATAAAAATGTGGGCTTTCCTTGGATATCAGGAAGCATTATTGTCATTAACTAGCAAAATCAAGATCTCCCTTGCATATGTACATGCTCTTTAGTTAAGATTTAGATTTAAAAATAAAATTTTTCATTTGAGACGCTTTCACACGTTCCTTTCAGTTATAGAATTACACTAAATTTGTACTGGTCGCAATAAAACTTCATTAATTGCAAAATGCGCTCCAATGGTCTTTACCAAATCACAAATGACAAAATTTCAAACACATTGAAATTGGAACGAAAAGCCAGAAACACATTGTGAAGATTATGTAATTCCATAGTTGAGGTTTTAATTCTAAATTCATGACTTCCTGTTATTATAAATATTATTTAGCCCGCGAAATTAGTAAATCCTAGAAACATAAAATGCTTTTTCCTTTGAAAACTGCAAGAATATTACATGCAAATTTAGAAGATAAAACTTAATTTTAAACAGAGCTAACTAAACAATGAAGAGGAATATTTGTCCGACGATATAAGTCCGACGATGTAAAGTATAACCATAATTTCACTGTATTTCGAATTTACCTTTCTGACGACGATAGGGAGCGAAAATTGTTAATCAAGAAAAAATAGTTAAACGTAATTAGCAACGATGCACGTGACTTGGTTTTTTTTACATAATTCTTCGCGAAATCCAGTTAATTGCTAGCCAAACTCGATAATCTATGTTATCAGGTCTTCACGAATTGAATATGAGTAGAAAACAAGGCGACCTCAGCATTGGCTGGTCCAACCTAGACTACGCTATCATTATTAATTCTTCCGACAGACGCGAGGAGCCTGTCGAAAGCGTAGTCGTTATTGAGAAGGGAAGAAAAAAATGTAGAGGACATAAATAGGGCGTGTGTGGGGCGGAATTGGGAATGGTACGAATGCATGAGTGGGTGAACGGAAGGACGGGAGGGAGGGGTTGAATGGAGAAATGAGTTTTGGAGTGGGTTAATGACTCTCCGTAAGGAATGCAGGCCAGTGGTGAAGCGGTGTCTGACTTCGGTCGTTTTCCCGAAAAGAATGAAGAAAGAAGGGATTAAAAAAAATATATGAATGAATGGAAAACCTTGGTGGGAATAAAAAAGCTGGGGAACGGAATCCAAAGTCCTGGAATTTAACATATTCTTTTGAGAGAACCTTCATCTGCCGCTCAGCATAATGGTGGTTCAATTGCAGTAGGTCTGTTGTATTTTATGACGGCACTAGCTCTAGAATTGGTTCAATCACCTATGGTGGAGCCTCACGAATCACTGTAAATATGAGTGATATGAAGTGCTAGACACAAGAAAATTTTTTTATGTTAGAAAAAGGAATGATTAATGTCCATAAGTCCTATCAAAATCAAGTACTGATAAATAAATCAAAGCACTTTTCCACAAAAGAATTTACTGCGTAC
>LYUA01000592.1:684453-697008 GCA_002093875.1 Calopteryx splendens | reverse complement strand
CTGCACCTCAACCGCCAACCGATGACGATTTAAAGACATTAATATTCCCTGAAAGATACACACACACACACATATGCACAACGATGGATCCTTCGCTCTGAATGTCTTAATGAAAGTCCTATTTAGCTTGCTACTGGTCTTTTCGTCTTTTTAATTTACTCGCAATTTTTTTATCCCTCGAGAGTTAAAGGACATGCAATTGGAGTCATGTCAATCTCAATATAGCCGTCGGTTCTCAGAACAAGTGCACACTTCTAAAAGATACGAGTTGCCGCATCCCTGTTAAATGACTGGTTACGACGGTCAGTGAATGAAGATTTTATTTTTTGTCATAAATTTTATTTTCAAAAAATCCTCTCGTGCTTGAAGAGTGCAGTAAAAAGTTCACATGTGAGCGCATTGAGATAATTTAGACTCTTTCCTTAAGCATTGATCAATATTAATGACTAACGGGAAAGTTAGAAATAATTGCCTAATGACACTCATCATCCTTTGGCAAAATAAATGCATCATAACATACGGCACATTAATGGACTTATTTTAAGCTACAAATATTCGTCTTTTTTGGTCCGTCGAAAACGTTTTTCGGAATTTATAATACTTCAAAAGGAGAGGTTCTTTAATTCAATTTAATGGTTTCCACATGATTTTCAACAAAGCGATAATATTTCAGGCGAGGTGCACTATTGGTAAAATATTGAAAAATAGATTATAAAAAACGTCCGTAATTTTATTTTCAATAACTTAATTATTAAAAATGTGCTCAGTTAAAAAACTAGAATGAATTTTATTTACTCTTCTCAAATCTATGCAGAAATGAATAAAGGGTTACTATAGGTGTTTGCCCGTAAGAAACCTACCTTAACCGGTAGATTACCATTAATGATAGTTCTCAAATAAAATCTAATGATGCTATAACTCATAAACCTCAATTACGAATACGGTACGCGCTTTTTGATGAAAGTGCATTAGTTGACTTGAGTATCTTAAGTATACATTGGGATGAATTAAATTTACTGATCATAGTTTATTATATCTAAACATGACATACCACACATATCATATATTTCATGAAAGATACAATGATTCAACAGAAAAACTCTGAAATATTTCTTAAGTTTCAGAAATAAAATATTTCTCATTACATCTACGCAAGCATTTGTTGTTATAACCTAGGTAAATTCTATTCACTGTTCATAAACCAAAACAGCTAGTTCAGCAAAAAGCAAACTCATATTTATGTATCTAGTCCAATATAAAATGGTGGAATAAAATAGTTTATGCTTGAATAGACCGTTATGTACTGAGTTCATCTTTCGCAAGTAAAATCAATTTTAATTAATAGGTACGCATCTCTCGAATTTTGCTCTCTTTTTAAACATTTTGCGTCAGGAACTGTCAACATTAATAATTTTTATATTTCACAGAAGACCATGATATGTCGGTAATGTAAAGCCATTGCGCACTCTTATTGGAATTGACCATGGTTTACTAATTAGCCGAGAGATAACTTAGATTGCTTTGGCACACAGGGGTTTCCAAACATATCTCCGCGAGGGCGACATTGACTAGGCGCTTCATCACTGTTCAGGGTACTATATTTAAAAAACCTCTCAATATAGATATATAAGTTTTACTGATAGTTGATAAAAACTGATTACCGAGTATATGGTATCACATACTTAATTGAATATTAATGGCAACGAACCCTACCGGAAAATTCTCATATTTTCATCACAATTTATAATATAACCTTGCAAATTAATGATGTAGCCTTATTTGTGTTTTTAAATTCTTATCAAACTGATAAATTTGCCCTGTTTTTTGACATAACACATATTTTATTCGACAAAAAAATTGCTCCCAAAGATACGTTGTGCCAAATATAGAAATAAATTTACAAGGAAATTTCTTCAACTTTTTAAACTTCTTAAAGATAAAAAAATTATGAAAATCGATCTCGTTGTCTTCCTTATATTTATCTTTAATATGTTCATTTATCTGAAGTTCAATAATTTTAATTAGAATTTGATATGGGACATCAGTAACTTCACAGTCAAACGGATTTTGACACAATAATATTTCCATATCGTTGGCGTCAAGATCAGAAAATATCTTCTGAAATTGTTGTTTAAGACCATAAATAACTAAATTTGTAAATGAAAAAAGAAATTCTGCTTCGCCCTTTTTATGAAACTCTACACAGTATGGGAATTGAGAGCAAAGTTACAATATTTCATCAGGCCTTAAAGAAGTATCACCATTGCTCTGAATGCCTTTATATGTGCAAATAAACCACAACCTAAGTTATTTTCGCCCTGCAACTTCAATTTTAAATTGTTCATGTGGTTCACCAGATCTGCAAAAAATGTGAATGTCCAAACCCACTCGGTTCTAATAAAAGTGGTTCGTAACGGTTTTTCTCGGTAATAAATATATCAACTTCATTCCGAGATGAAAGAAGCGTGAAAGAATATTTCCACGGCGAAGCCAGCAAAAAGTCAAGTCTGCATACTCAGGTTCACATTCCTCTAGAAAGTAGTACCTTAACTGGCGATGATGAAGTGCATGAGAGTGAATGGAATTTACCATCGAAATAACTGGTTTGAAGATAGCTAATATCAACATATTTTCTGGAACGTGATTGTTGGTGGATAATACAGTGAAGAAATATTGGTTTTGATATTCCTACATCCTCATACATATTCGTGATTTACCCAACCAACGCCATTTTTTTGCCAGACATGTTTTTTCCTCCATCAACTGTCACGCACTACAGACGATTCCAGTCCAAATTATATTCTGTTGGGCGTTTTTTTTTATTTTCATTGAAGATATTTACTCCTTTTGTATTACCATGTAGGTATACTCTGAAGTGACACTATAATCCGAGTGACATTAAGGTAAAAATGCTACTAGTTGCGAGATATTACAAACATTGTGCTTTGTCTACAACTTACTGGATAATGCTATTTCCCATATTTGCGACCCAAAGAGCAACAGAAATACTATTATTTTAAACGACATAATGATTCAAATTTATCTGAACGCTCCTTTTCTCTTAATTTCAAAAAAGTTGATAGCATTTTTGTCATACTGGTGGCTTATACTGTATAATTTAAACACAGCAACAGTGTCTTTAAAAATCAGACTTTTACCGACATGACAGCTTTATTCCCTTGAGTTCGATTGCATGAACAAGTATTTTACTCCCTATTTCTCCATTAAACACAGGAAATACATGATCAACTTTTCTTTTTCCCAACCATGTCAAGCCCTTAAATGAGCGTAATTTTTTTTCAAACATGAGAACTATCATCGTACGAGCATATATGTGAAATGAAAATGCAACTTTAAATCTGCATTTACACAATTACGCGTATTAAAATACGCTATTCATATTCAATTCTTATGAAAAAATAACCATAATCATTATTAACGAACTTCCAGATTCAATTTAAAGAATAGTCACAGCGTAAGGACTATTCATCGCCGTGAATTGACACTGTCGATTAAGAACGAACAAGTACGAAGAAATACCGCGGACTATACAATAACAATTCAGTATTAAATAAAATTTTTAATTATGCTAATGCTAACATAATATGGTATATCAATATATATTCAACACAAGTGTGATTAATGCATCCGAAATCCATCACCACCCAGCGTTTTTTTTGCTTTTTCTTTTTGAAAAAAAAGTCTAATTGGTGCATTTCCGCACCATATTCCACGCGCCGCATAAAATAATGTATCGCGGGCCGTAGTTTGGAGAGACACCTGCCTAGCATATTCCTGCCACCAACTCCCCGTTAGATTATCAATTCAATCTTTAACCTCCAGAAGTTTGGTGCAGTACGGTGCCAATTTCTACATCCAGGTCCTTCACTATATCTTAAGCCATCTCTTGAATAATCTTTTAACTGGTAGCTCATGCTCATAGTACCCACAAAATGAAACCATTTGTAAAAAAATTCATTCTCTTTCTCAGCATTTATCTTCCACTGCCTTCTGTCGTGATTCTTATTTGCTCTCAATTTTCGTATAAAACGCAGTTCTTGGCTTTTAGAATGCTATTTGTTTCCTCCTGCATTTTAGAGGCCCAATCATTCTTTCGTCAGAAATCCCGTTCTATCTCTCTCTTCAAGATCACTTTATCTCCAGTCAAACTTATCTCTGGTAAAATTTTCCTTTTCCCTTCATGTTACAACTCTCGCTGATAGAAGCATTACCAATACCTAAAACTGACACGTGTGCAGAATGCAAAGGGAAACCACCAACGAATATAAACAATATTACTTTCCTAAGATATTTTTTTTCATAATTGGCCTAAAGTATTAAAAACAGCATATATTGTATGGGAATCTTTCCGGGATTGCCTAATATTATTTCAGTAGCGAGCTTAACGGATTTTTGAGAATTTACGGAAGCAATTGGAATTGGTTCACGGCGGAGCCTCCAGTATCCATACTGTACAACTAAGTCTCACTTTCAGAGTGGAGGCAAGGTTGCCCCTAAGATAAACCCCTAGCCCGTGCCGCACTTTCCTTAGCGGCCGTTCGATTCTGGCGGTCATAAAGGTCTTTCCACCAGCGTATGAGGCCACCACAGGATCCCTGCCGTTCCCACTAAGGATAATGGGATTTTCCGGCCAGTCATATTGAATTTAAGTGATAGTAATTACCCCCGTATTATCTTTTAAAAAAATGTCACCCATAGCTGGTTTTACTTCGATTGTGTGATCGCTGTATTTGGAGAAAAATTCTTCAAACCCATGAAAGAATTATGACCGCTGGTCAAAACTCAAGTAATTCTTGATCTCCGAAAAAGGTAATCGCTGTAAGAAGGTGTAATTTACACTGATTAAATGGAACATGTTTTCGGTTAATGAAATCAATGGCCGATTATGGAGTTGGCCGATTAGTGGCTGTGGTTGAAGAGGAAGGTTTCTCTCTATACACTCGGGATGGTACTGACGGTAAAGAAAATATAAACAGAAGGGAAAAAGAAGAATCGTGGAAAGTTGAGGGTCTAAACGCGGTCCCCCTCGTTCTTGGAAGAATCCGTGCAGATACTGATATTTTTCGACTTCAGGGCCCTGACGTCGCCATATTCTTCATACCATGCATTATATCCAGTGACTGTAGTCCCATTGAGGAGTTTTATTCGTTGAATTTTTGTCATATTTATTTAGCTGAAAAAAAATATTTTTTTTAAATCCGGGTTAACTCTATAGATTACTTACATAAAAAATAATAAGCTTGACCCTTTTCCTTACCCGAATTTTGTTATGGACCCAGTTCCACTACTGCCTTAGTCAAAATAACCATCGACATTCGACGCGCTATAAACAAGAAGGATTTATCAGAACGAGTACTTTTTCATCTACATTTTATCGAAGCCTTCGATTCGTTAGACAAAATTATTCTCGTTGCAAAACTAAGGTGCTGTGGGTTTTCTCCTTCCATTACCAATTGGATTGAATTATACCTATCGGGTAGATATCAGAAATCAATCGCAAATTCATGCTCATCACTGGCCAAAGTATCAAGAGCTGCCTCCCAAGGCTCTAACTTAGTTCACTACTATTTTAGCGACATATAAGTGATTGTCCATCAGCACTCAAAAAATGCAACATCATATGCATGTGGATGAACTGCAAATTTGTCTACATTCTACCATCAATAACATGCTTAACAGCCTTGAGTGTATTAATATTGGCCAACTAAAGTTTAACGCCTGGAGTAAAACTAATGTCTTAAGAATAAATCCTAGGTAGTCATAAGCAATCATTAACGGATACACAAGTACTTTAGTGTCAATGCAGAAAGATTAACTTCCATCTCCACGTATTGCAGATATTCCTATTCCTTTTTGTGAGGTCGTTGGTAACTTGAACTTAATGGTAGACGAAAATCTCTCCTGGTAATCTCATGTAATTAAAATATCCGTAAATGTTAATCAGCCTTTATATCCTCTTTTAAAACTGAAGCAGCCATCTTTACATCTTTGAAGAAACGGTTAGTATCCACCTTAATAAAATCACACTTAGATTACGTTGGTGTAGCATATCAAGACCTCTTTCAAAAATGATCGTTAAAACTTGAGCGTTCCCTGAATACATGCATTAGTTTCATCTTTGATCTCAAAATACCAGACCGCATAACCATTTGCATGAATTAACTCTGTAGCTAAAGCCTGGCTCTTGATGCCTATTGTAAACTTTATCTTCACTATATCAAACTCTGAACACAAAAACGCCACAGTACCTTACACATAACTCCCTCTTTCTCCCTCTCAGGACAATACATAGGTATTACTAATATGCAAAGTAACCACAAATTTGGTATCCTTCATCACCAGGTAATCATGCGTAACAAGTGATTTACTCCTAATGCGTGACGAAAATGGAATAAACTCAAGTCCGCTACAATGCAAGCACCTTCACTGGGTTCATTTAAACGGGCGCTGAATAAGTCACTGCTCACGCCACAGCAATTATAGTCACACATAATACTCTTATACAATAATAATACTCTTCGTAGTATCTATATGAAAATAACAACATATAAGTTGTCCAACTCTAAGATCTAATACTATTTAGGTAGCAGCGGACATTAAATGCCTATATCCGAATTGCTTCATATTCACCCTGACGGGAGGTTGAGAGAGAGATTGACTGCCGAGGAGATGCGAGATGTTAGGAATCATTTTTCCTTTGCTCAACTCGTGGCTACAACAGTAGGAGACGAGTAGGTCAATTTGAGTATGCCATGTTTCATAGGATGCGGGATACTAATAACGATAATAATCAACGCCATTTGTATCTTGTGACATAACACCCCCTGGCACACACCTTCGCGCCGAAATTCAGGGGAGTATGCAGATGTAGGTACTCGCCCTCTTCCTGTGTGTGGGTGTTTTCCTAACATAGGCTCTCTTTCTAAGTATACCAGTTTTTTCACCTTATGTTTTTCCCACAAATTTTAAAATCTATTTCACACGTGAATTCACAAGTTATTTTTAATGACAGACTTTTAAATGCTGCCCATGATGAACAAAATAAATTTGTAGTTTCCAAAATTTTACTGTAGGTACGTACCACGGCGCGTTTTACCACACTGTAGCATAATTATCTGCCAATAATTTGGTAGAAATCACCGGACATGAAGTTTTGGGAAGTTTCTTAGCGGGGGGGATGGGGCAAAAAGGGGGTAAAAATAATTTCCTTATTTTCCCCATATCCTTTTCTCTGCTTCCTCCCATTTCTCTCCATGGGGCATCATAATCGATGATTTTCACCAAATTGAGTGATTTCACTATGGAGTGTGATTCTGAATTGTTCAGAAACTTATAGTTGATGAAAGACGATGAGCGTGAAGTGTATACCATTGAGATGAAGCTGTGTGAATGGTGTGTGTGTGTGAATGGTGTGTGTGTGTGAATGGTGTGTGTGTGAATGGTGGTAAAACTAATTTCGGAGAAGCAGAAAAAGAGGAAGAGAAACGAAACGAAAGAGAAGATAGACGAAAAAGTTAAGGAAGACTAGAGGATGAGAAGAATTGAGTGAATTCTCTTTTGAGGATCAAGGTGCATGCGGTCCTTATGATGAGAAATGTGAAAAATTCTTATTAACCTGTGTATCAAACAATCAATCAATGTACCGGTTAAGGTAGGTTTGACACACTCAAAAGTAACAAGCTGTCTAGAAGGAAAATAATTGACATTTTGGGCGGCATGAAAAGAATAGTATCCATAAAGAAAAAATAACTATTTGATTTCCACAATTTTATTGGAGGTACGTGACTGGACGCGTTTCACTACACTGTGACATAATCATGTAAATAATTATCACTGTAGAACTTGATTATGCTACAGTGGAGTGAAACGCTTCAAGTCACGTTCCCCCAATAAAATTGTGGAAACCAAAAAGTTTTTATTTCATTATGAGCATCCATAATTTCCACGAAGCCACGCCTGATACTATTAATTTTATTTTAAATATTTCATTACATAAGTTAATGCATACACGTATTGTAAAAGTGCAATTAAGAAATGATATTTTTTTAATTATATACGCGTACGACGAGAGGTTAGGTGGAAGAAGGAACTTTTATAATCTCAATCCCACCACAATAAAGACAATTTATTATATATTGTTAAATCAGTTTCTTCTCATAGGAGAATATAGTAGTCATAGTATATCTTATTATAGGGCTATCAGTATCTTCACAGGAGTTTATAGACCGTTGGTTTAAGTTTTAATAGTGAGTTTTGCCGGTAAAACTGGTTTTTAGCGAGTTCAGCTAAAATAGATTGATTCCACGCTGCGTATCGTCAGCAACTGCTGGTCCTTGACGTAACGGAAGCTTTGTCCCTCAAATGTTTTATGCAGGACCTCACCTTCTAGAATCTTAAACGAAATGCGAAAAAGGCTTTATGATGCTGATTTTACGACACCTCCATGCATCCCTCTTCCTGAAACCCATTTCATTCCAGGATCGTAAATTGAACGATCTGAGAATTCCAATCAGTATTTATGCGTATGTTGGCGACGAATCGATTTAAATAAATATGTCATAGTTGTAGCTAACAATAACCTATTGATTATGGGGCGTTATATTATATTATCCAGATTCATTTATAATAGCCGCAAATATAACACATTCATATACATTCCATGTGGTTTAAAATAATATAGTTAATTTAGTGAGTTGATTTATTCATAGCAAGAAACATCTTAGAATAACAATTAGGGTTTGAATAAGTGGGCACTTTGTGAAGGGGAGGATCAGTATTTGGAGAATGGCTGTGAGGGGCCAAAGCGTGAGAATGTGCTTCATAGACAATAATGTTTTAAAAGGCACACCATGCCAATTGCAAGTTATTCAATAAATTGTTCTGCAAGGATCATGAATTGCTGAATCACACCAAGTCGTGGAACGTGTAAATCAGTTGTTTTCATGGGAGGCTTCTCAAAAAGATGTGGGTTCATAATGGCAAAGTTCTATGTGTGGTTGACTCCCAAATCAAATGTTTTTTATTGAATTGTTGAGGATGGCGGTGCGAGCATGGTCCTTTATTGGAATTCATCTACCTACCAATTATTGATAGTAAGTGATAGAAAAATATAGTGGTAAATTGTCACAGCAGTTGGTAATAAGTACATAATTGTGTCTGTGAATTTTCAGTGCGTCTTTGTTGGTTTTATTGAAAATGGAGTAATGATCGTCTTGTAGTTTTATTAACAATGGGGTGGTGTAAGTTGTTTGCCCCGTCCTGGTTTCGGGGGGCTCCAGGGGTGGAGGAGTTTTCAAAAATCGGTTTTTTTTGGAGAGAACTCTGCACGCAATAAAATCTTTAGTAAAGCATGAATCAAAACTATGAAAACTAAATATCGGGGTGACTACTGGGACAGCATTTAAAAAAATGGTATTCTATCGGTTAGGGTATATTTCTGATAGACGCAGGACCTCAACCCTACGATGACGCTATCTTCATTTTCGAATATCGCGATACCAATAAACGATAGCGAAATTTCGAAAATATTTACTCCCAATAAAAATTTCAAAAACAATCCAGGCACGTTAAAAAGCAAAGACATATTTTTGAGGCCTTGGAAAAAAATAGCGTTATTTTTCGTCTACTTTTCTGTTACAAGAGAGCGTATTAATGAACCAGCTCTGAATCCGTTAAAATATGTCATACTATGGGGTTACGTATATATACTCATAAAAATCTTCGTTCATGTCGCCGAAAAAGATTTTCCCGGAATTCAAGGTGGTTTACTCCTACCGTTTGTCGAACAATTGCCAAAGTATGTCACAATATCAATTGCGTCACCGTTTCCGATGTTGCGTATGGAGCCCTCGGGCATGCGCTCGGCAGTCCTCGTTCCCGGGACTTACTCGGGAACATGGATCGAGACGCTCTCCAATCCATGAAACGGGACGAGTTGTACCCGATTGACGTAAATTTCTGTGCATGAAACGGATCTCATTCCAAGTCAAGTTCAAATCCGTCAAGAGGACTGTGCCGAACGACAATATCATGGACGGAACTCATCAAATATCGGATGGAATATCCGGCTCCAGCCTGGTGCTTTCTTTGTGCCAATGGGCTGGTCTCTACGCCAAATCTCTCTTCTAAATTCATGATTCCAGTAAATTCTTAATAAGAACATTATCCCCGAGTTTCATAAATGTCGCTTGTGGTCTCTTTTGCAGCGCTGTTCGAGGAAAAAAACTATTTACTTCAGTAAATAAGACCCTGGGATCGGATGCATTATTTTATTTTACCATCTTCGTACTCTAACGAAAATCTGTGCGTGGTGACATTAGTGGAAAAGTGTCGAAAATTTTTAAATGCAAAATTTTAACGGTTCCCGGAGGTCTGCGCTACATCGCTGCGCTTGAGCGATTCCTTGAATTGTTTGTTTTTCCTTGTTGGCCTTTATTAATGTTACCCATCCGACATTAATTCAATCACAGCCTTCCAAGTCTTTGGATAAACTTTCAATTCGATATGGTTTATTTCGAATAAGTCTTTGAATATAAGATGAATGATTTTATTGCCATTCTTTAAGGGAAAAAAAACTGTGCTAGATCATGGCCGTAATTAATAATCGGTAACTTAAAGATAAACAAAAAGTGAAAAGGCTTCCTCAAAAAAGCTGTCGGTGACTGTTTTTTCGATAAGAATTTGATGCCAATTGTAAGACCATAAGCTTTTGCGCTAATAGCATTTAAGAAGAAAATACCCCTTTAAAAAAGTGTTTGGCTCTATGATAGTGATAATTAATGCTTCTTATCCCGTTTATCACAATGTAATTTCTTATTATCTACAGTTAGAATGGGATAAATTATACAATTATACGGAGAAAATGGGAAATCATTTAGATTGGAGAGGTGCAATCAGCAATATCATTTCTTGATATGAGCATGATTGATAATTTCTTTAAAATCTTTGTATTATTTTCGAGGTCGTCTAACTCGCTATGATGGAGAATTCGAGAAAAATATTGATATAAATCTAAATATATGTGTGTACTCAGTACAATTCACATTACGATAGTGTGATGCGTAAGCATTGGAACTCCACCATACACAAAGGCGATGCCCTAGGGTGTAATGATTCAGACATTGGAATTTAACTTAATCTAAATCGTTCATCTTACTTCCTCTTTTTTCTCTACCACTAAAAAAACATTATTGAAAAAACATGGATCTTATTTCTTTTCCGGAGATATATTCTCCACTGTCTATAATGTGTGCCAAAAAGTTTCAAAAAGTACTAATTATTCCCTATTTTTTATTTAAATAATTCTTCAGCAAATGAATGTACTTCTCGTTAAACACGATGTTATGCTCATCCACGCCTGCATTACGAGTCAGAAGGTGATGACACCTCTCTTGATTGACGTAATGAAATTAAGAATTTATGTCTGGATGCGTTAGCAATAGGATATGCTCAAAAAGGAACTAACAGTAACTTTAGCCGAGTCATCCACTGCTGCGAACACATATGCGAAAAAATTCACAATGGTAAAATAATACGCCTGAACGGTTTAGGTGGCAAGTTCTTTCTGTAAAAATTCTTAGGTTTTTAACGTTTGTGTTGCAGTGATTGGGGACCAAACGAGCATGCTTGTTGATCATTTGACGGTGTTCATTTTCTTATATTCTTCTCCTATTAATTATGAACTCCGTGTATCTCCGATAAAATGTTCATTTAATTTTTTTCTCTAAGTATTTATTTTCTACGTATTTCACACGTGGTCATTTTTATTTGAATCAACAACTCCACTCCGATTTTTCATTTTCCATTTCTTTCCACCTTTTAGTGCTGTCAGTGCAGTTTTCCAAAAAGGAGCAATATATGCTTAAATTAACATCAGGAATATATTTTAAATTTTAAGTTTCTCTATTTCATGCTCTACTATTTAAAATATCATGGCGAACTAGGTTTTAATGCATACACCTAATGCTTATTATTAATTATAATTATATATTAATATTTATTTAGATATTTCCGTTAAGTATCGACAAGTAGGCAATGAAAATATTTAGCGCGATTGATAACTGTCAAAAAGCTGTATCATGGTAGCGTTTCGGGTGGCTAAAATGTTTAAGGTTAAACTCTCTACATTTGTGAATTCACTGTCCATGCTCGTCTTAAAAACAAGTGCGTGCATCCCGCATAGGACGATAGGACTAGCGCCTTGTTGGTTGGAGCGAAAGTAATAGCTCTGGGGGTTCTAGCCCAGTTCACGGGAAAATTATTATAAAGTTCAGAGGGTGACCGGGGGAGCGTGGGAGATTTGAAACCCTTAGGCGAGGCCTAGATCGCGCGCCCTCTGTCCACTCCCACGTCGCTATCTTTACCTTCGCCCGCCACACCCCCCTCCTCCCCCCCCACCCTCTCCCAAATCCCTCGCTCACTCACAACTACTGCTTAAGATTCGCGTCTCCTGCCCAATTTATCTGAACATCCTCGGGTGGCGGGGAGGGGGGAGTTGGGGTCAGAGCGCTCAAGGGGCGGATGCTCTGTCCCCAC
>LYUA01000592.1:329376-339634 GCA_002093875.1 Calopteryx splendens | reverse complement strand
CAGAGCTTTGAAATTGTTTAATACATATAGTAATGAATTGGATATTTTTTCGAAAAAATTACAACTTTTAAAATAAGGTAAGAAATTGCATTCCATATTTAAACTGAATAACATGTTTTTATTGTTGCACTGTCAATATTGTTTATATTTTTGTGGTTATCTTTCATTTGTTGTATTATTGTGATTTATTTTGATTGTGATTGATTTGTATACTTATTATGATGTATACGTACTATTATTGAAATTATGGAGTACTGTGTGAATGTATTGTGAAAAAATGGGTTTTGCCCGTAGTAAATTTTATTATTATTATAATTACTATTATTTGGATTTAACAATTCCCGAGATATATTATTTGGCCATATTTCTTTTATACCTAGATCTAAAATACTTTCCGTGATTTATAAATGTATTATAGAAAAAATAATAGAGAATTCATGTATTTACTTAGATTTTAGATTTTCCTACCACCCGCCTGATGAAACCAATGAATTTTTAAGGTTATCATATATGATTTTGCTACTATGTAGGTTCTTCATAAATGATTTAAAGTGGGTGTGGCCGATATTGAGAAATCTGTTGGCAGTCTGTTTGGTGATTATACATTTTCTAATCTATTCCTTAATTGTTATTAGAAAATTATTTCCGTAGCTTTAGGAAATTTAATTTTCATCTTAGTTTCCAGCAGCGCATTTCTCCTAAAAGCACTTCGTTGCTGCTCAAGTCTTCCGCGATTTGACAGATCTTAGAACGATCGGACCGCTTTATTTGGCAAAAAATATATAAACTAAGAAGAGTTGGTTGGAAATAGCGTTGTGCCGGCTCGAAGGGAGTAAAAATATATCTCGATTGCAATGGATGTAAAAATTTAAAAAAATAAAGATGATTTCAAATGTAAATAATTTCCCTAGGACTAAGTCTATTTGGCACATGGGGTGATTGACGATCGACCAGCCAAAAATTACGTTGCTGAGAGTAATCATGTCAGCATTTTCGTAAATCGCGTGAAATGCAATTTGAGCTCTTCACATTACATTTTGAGTGCGAAAATACCTTCCCAACCCATCAGTGGGACGAATGGTGAAATATTTATGGGTGCGCCGTGGCATTTAATTACATTTTTCACTGTGTGTCTCGGAAAATACGAGCGTAACTTGACTGAAGATTAGCTGTCGCTTTAAAGCTCGTGAATATGTATCTATTTAAATACCAATACCACTAGGAATATTTCAAAGTGGAATGAACCGAACATTTCAAAAATTATTTTATGGACCGGTGGACAATTTAGATTGCTTATAAAATGTGGCGAATACGCATGTTGGTATTATAATTTTTAAACTAAGATAGCAAAAATCCACTTAACCTCCTCTGTTATAGGTAATATGGGGAGCAGTCGTACCGTCACAAAATTATTATGACTTATATAGATTTTTACGGCAAATATACTCTGCTCCATAATATTTACATTTTGGCTAAGGTAACTTATTACGTCATTTGTGGTATTTGTTTTGAGCGTCAATAAAAAAATAATTAATGCTTGAAGGGTAATCTTAGGAATATAAAAAGTATGGGAGAAATAGCTTTCCCTAAATTCCCCAGCCTTTCCATTACGAGCCATTTCCATTCCAAAACGAACTTTAAAATCATGCTCAATCAGCATATATCGACTCTCCTATTAGCAAGTCGTAGTCATTCGCTCCAACCTGACGGCTCTAATCAAACTGAGCCGGCCTCATTTGGTACTTTTGGTTTGCATTTTTGAAAGTAAGAGTGACTTGTAAGTTCTATCTGTTTCAAGTTACTAATTAATATTCCGTTTACATTTGTGAGTAGGTATAACCGGCAAAGTGCTTGATTACATTTTTCTGTACTTACTGTTTATTCTAGCATACTCTTATTTCCGACATATTATTTATGGTAGTTGCTTACGAAGAACAACTGTGTATGTTATGGATCCAAGTGCCCGTATTACACCTTTCTGTGGAACTCAGGAAGTAACTTTTCCCACGCTCATGATGTCGACAATATCTTGTTAAAGGCTAGATAAGAAACCCCTAATCCAGTAAATCACTCAAATATTAGTTCTATGAAATTCATGTGTGTTAAGATAGTGTTCATTATTTTTTTAAAGGGGAACATATCAAAAGCTTTCTTAATTTAAAAAGGCTATAACTGCTGCAGCTAGAGGAATATTTTATTTCACTTACGAAAAGATTTCGTTAATTAAGACGAAACTATCCGTTCTAAATCCATGTTGGCTTAGGTTAAATATATAAATATTCTCAGTGCCATCTTTGTAGATGGGAGTGACGTGAGCTATCCTAGATGAAGGCTCCTAACTCTTTTGCAAGGTCTCGTGGTATAGCTTAAAGGCTAATTCTAAAATTTGTAGTCCTCTAAAATCCCCGTTTCATTTCAAGATGGCATTTTCGCGTCTAAAATTTGTTTTTATGCTTCCCATCTCCTTTGCAGTTCACTCAGTGGCTCATCAGGCAATTGTGGGGTTTCATTTAGCACAGTAATGTTTCTGGCGTAGGCGCTCTCATCAATCCAATCTGGTTAAAATATAAGTAGGGAAATTGGGTGGGGGGCGTCGAAGGGGGACGGGTTAAAATTTAAGGAAGATAGAAAAACGAGGCGTCATAATTGAATATCACACTCTCTGTATCCCCTCATACATTCTGATAGTGAATGGGCGTGAATTATTTCTTTGGTTTCACAAATAAAATTGTGCAATTGATACCTTTGCAATTTTTTTAACGCAGCATCGGGTCTTCTTGTCCCCTTATTGATTGTCGTGAATCTCTATATCCTTGTATCTTCTATATTACCTTTATACGATCCTCTAGGTTATTTGTTTTGCGTGCTTAATTCTTGATTAATTTTTTTCCAAATCAAAATAGATCCAAAATGCTCATTATATTTTCAATTGGAGGTCTGATTAAAGATAAATGAAATAAAGCTACTTCAGTATCTATTTTATTTACTTCCCCAAAGTGCGCTTAACAAATTATTCTATCTTCAAGGGTTTTCAGTATTGCCTATGTGTCATACCTATTTTATAAATTTTGGGAAGTAATGGTGACACTCGAGCATCTTACATGATCAGCAACCACAAATTACACGCCAAGTAAGTGTACGTAATGTAAGGTTATCTTAAGGATTCAGATTGCGTAAACATATCTATTCCCCCTATATTACCTCTCCGATTAGTAAAAAATAGCGCAACAAAAACCCAAAGAAACGTATTATGAATTAAAGCCTTTTTAATTTATTCAGATTAAATCCATGCAAGTATATGGCGAAACAATCGAGTGACTCCTTCTCCTGTGATTATATAATACAAAGAGGAATACTTTTTATATTACAAATTTGGCTGAAAAATAGTCAATAATGATTATGTATAACTGGGAACTGGGTGTTTGTTTAATTAATTCCTATTAGTGGTAAAAGTTTGGCGGAAACTACGAGAGATCCACAGTAGTCTCGTCAGGCTTATTAGGTATGTCTTTGATGCTAACGCCATTTTTTTCATAATTCATTGCCATGTGCATAATGTTACTGGAAAAAAAAATGAATAAGTTTATTTTAGTGGAAATTAGGCTCGAGGAAGTTGTTCGTCTAGTTCCCAACTCAAAACATAAGTACCTTCGAGTTGTATGTTTTTTATCACGCATACTCTTTAATTCAACCTACTCCAATTCTCTTTCGCAAAGACCGCTGGCAAAAGGGAAGGAAATGTTTTGAGTTGGCGGAACTGAGATTTCTTGGTCTAGTGGTATCATTTGGGGAAAAGGTTCCTGCAAAAACGAGAGCGCACGCACATAAAAAAGCCGACTTTCGGCGAAGGGTACCGGCGGCCGTCGGATACTCGTTCACTCGGTCGTCTACGCGAGGACGGAACTGGCGGTTGAAGAGAGAATCCTTATTGCTGGCCGCAGCATTTGAGTTCCAAAAGGCGACTTTGGGGGAAGGAATTTTAGGGGCGGCCTGAGGTGCCGACAGGGACTACTTAAGCCATGGAAAAACCATTCTGGTCAGAAAAATTTCGTTCTCCTGTCGTAAGGAATGGTTTTTTTTTCTTTTTACGTTTCCGAAGAAAACGTGAATGATGGGAATCGGCAGAACTCCATGATAAAGGAAGTGGGGAAGCACGCTGATTTCTTCTCTGGATTGTGTTTTTATTGGTGGGCTTCATTGTATGAGACGTTTGCCTCAATCAGATTAATCAAGTAAATGTTATTTATAAATATTCCGTTCAATCAATTGAAATTTCTGGTGAAATGAAAATGGAACCGGTTGCTTTCAGGCTTTGTTCAATAATTTATTCCTTTGTTAGAATGAATTTGGTGAGAGTTGAATGACGCACGATGCGTGTAGACTATATTGCTTGGGAATTCTTGCCGATCACCTAAAATTCTCCTGAAGGTAGTTTGCCGGCAAAAAAGCTTCTAGGATATTCCAGCCTTGAGAATCACAGATGCGGATTCAAGAAGTATTTATTAATCAATGACGAACATTTTCTTGGAGTCGAAGGTTAGAGATTATTTTGGCAGAGTTAATGGGTCCTCTATCTATTCTTTTTTGAATTTTGTCTTTGATAGATTTACTCAACTGCAAAGTGTAAAAATGTCATGCGATCACAGTTTTTCCTAATTAACATGCAACCATTGTTTTTTTCATTTAAGATTACTTTTTTGCTCATTATAATTATATTTTAATTCATCAAATTATTTTACTTATATATGCCTCGATATATCCTTTAAATATACGCTGAGCCCAATGGTGTGTCTGCCTCACACGTTAGCCAGCGAAATTGTACTTCTGAGGTTTTCTCCGCATATGAAATGAACACTGGTCCATTGGTATTGCAGTTCACAGAAGGATTGAAAGGTGGATACCCTTTGGAGAGCAGCGTTTGGTATCACGGAATGTCCTCCCGCCTACTTGCACTGGAGCTATTATGTAAACTCATAACTGTGGCCGTATCAAAACTCTTCTCGTCTCTCATCCCACTTCCGCCATAGTAGTCATTTATCTGATACGTATTTATTTTTTATGACGCTCAATCTTTGCGTAAAGAATTTACTAGCCGGAGGAGGATATGAAGGGTGTCTGCACTACAAGGAGGCCCATTCATGGGAAAACTGAATGGGTTTCATTCAATTTTTCTTTGCACCGTCGCTACGGCACGTAAAGAACAATTTTCCCGCGCATTAATATTTCCCGCGCATTCTTGCTCCTAGCAACTGTCGCGTGCCTACCGAGCCTTAGTCGCGTGTTCGAGGCTTGCTATAAGCACGCGAGTGGCATGTTGCGTGGTGCCGTGATTAGACACGATAGGGAGATTCCAAAAGGAAAATCACCTCCCTCTTTCCAGTGTGAGCTAAATTTGGTCTGAAAAAACTCTGCTGACAGGTGCAATTAAAAGCATTAAAATAGTCTCTAGATGACGCACTCTCTTATTACCATAATAATACTCAGAGCCACATAGGAAAGAAAATAACATTTTTTTCTTTCAGAGCTAAATATTACGAACTATGAATCATCTGGTGATACCTTTGAAATACACCTGGTTACAAAAAGTTCTTGTGCCTCTAACTTTGGTATTATATTTATTGAAGTAATGAACATTTTCAGGGAATTCATTTAACTAGTCTAAACATTATAAATTTTAGTATTAGTGGCGACATTAAGGTTTTTATTAAAATATTTACACCTTAGATTCCAACTTCAGGATATCCTGCCTAACCTTCGCCTCACCCTACTAGCCAACAGTATAGATGAGGCTACTTGCCTCAGAACAAAACCTCTACAACGTAGTAGGCAAGACCGGCTTGAGGATGAAAACACAGAAAACTGACATCCTAATTAACATCAAGGAGGCTGGCTACCTCTGCAATCCCTCTAGAAGAAGCCACTATAATCAAAGTCCCTGCCGTCAAGTTGAGGAGAGAGGATCTCAGCACATAGGAGCGGAACCCTAACCATAGATGCTCCAAGTTCGCGTAGATTTATCACTCTAGGAGTCTCCAAATATCTCCCCAAGAACCTCATTCTCAAGTATTATAGGTACCTCAGTAATAAGACAATCAATATTCTACGCCTCTGAGAGTCTGTTGCTGAATAGGAAAAGCCCATTCAGGAAACTAGAACTCAATAAAAGGAAGATCCTGAGGAGGATAATATGACCCTTAAGAGAGAGAGAAGGCATTTACACGATCAGGTACAGTGATGTACTTTATGAACATCAGAAAGGCATAATTGCGTCCATGCAGAAAAGGAGACCGATCTTCTACTGACCCCTGATACGTACGAACCCCTAGAGACTCAGTAACAAGATCCAAATAGTAACAGGTAGATCAAGTGGACCACCCTAGTAAATGCAGACGTAGGGCAACTGTAGATTCCACTAGAGATCACACAGCACCGATCACGGTTCCGGCAGTACATCTTACAGAAAGACTTCCCATTGCCCCTCACCAGTAGTAGGAGAGGAGCACCAGGCCAAAGTGGACGGATAAGAGATAGCTGGCACAGAGCCAGAAAATGAAGGCGTGCTGGGAAAAGAAGAATAAAGAGTTAAAACGTTACCCAAGAGTTAAAACGAGCCCCGTGGTCTTCAGTAGGCCCCAAAAAAATGAGAAGAAAAAACAAATTAACATAAGTAAAAAAATAAAAATCGTCTCACTTAAATTTTAACGTAACGAAATATGAATTAGTTCAACGGAATGGAATGGAATGTGCCATTTGGCATAATACTGCACAATATAAAACATTAATAAGTATGCAGAGACCTTGCGTAGAAATGACTTAGCTAAAAACAAAAAATATAACTTAAGGTATAAAACTTGAGGTATAAAGGATATGTTTTCGTAATATTTGAAAGTACTTACTAAAATGTTTGCGAGAGTAACTGAATATTCACTAAGAAGTGCTTTTATGGGAATTATTTTGAGGATGTGCTGAAGAAACACGGTGAGCTTAATGGGTAAGGTACCTATCCTAAGAACCCGATGGTTGTTACTCGAGTTCTGTTTCGTTAGGTGAATTTACGGTGCAAACATTTCTTCAGCGTTAGACCTTCTTCATAACCTAGGGACAACTAGAAGTACTAGATAAATAGGTAGATTGAAGGCTATCTACTCCATGGAAATATAAATACATAGTTAAAAGTTTAATTGGACGAAATATTTTAGCTTTACCTAACTATAGTTTTCGCTCATGTGGATTATTATCAACAATGAATTCTGAGGAAGGTTCCTGATAACATAATGGATAAACTTTTTTTTTAATGTTTTGAAATGTCCTTGGTTATTAGATCAACCGTAATTTATATCAGCCATTTATCTATTTTTTTAAATTCACGGTGGATGTAAGTTGAATTTGAAAAGTGCGTTTTAATCAGTTTAAATTTAAACGAATAAAAAGATTGAAAAATAAATTAAGGAATAAAAATTTAGAGAGTTCAATTTCTCGTGAAAAATATGCGTTATGTACTTATGGTTTTATTATTTCTAGTTTTTATTTGTTGAACGGTCAAAAAATTCCGATTCTCTGCCTCATTAATGTAGATGAAACTCCCCGGAAGGTGTTGGCTCTTCTTCCATGGGCCACATGTCATGAGAATACCTGAGTCATTACAGCGACGAAGCAGTTGCTACCTGGAAACCTGAATTTTTCCTCATTACTTTTACCACGAAATGAGCAAAAACATCTCGACAAGAGCTTCCGATCAAAGTAATAAGGAAAGTTTTGTTACAATAAGTAATTGCGTTTTGGGAGGTGTGTTTGTGGATGAGTTTCACTTTCTTCTGTCAGGTGAATTACATTTTTAACTACTCTACCGGTGAAGACTAACTTGGAGTTTTTGAGGGAAACATGTGGCCACGCCCCATGTCTGATAGAGGCCCCACCAAAACCCTTCAACCCATCCATGGCCGTGGCCCTCATTACCCACGGCCCCCAGGAGAAAACACCTCTTCCCCAGTCCTCTGGTTAACACCCAGAGTGCTAAACATAGCACGCGCCAACTCTTCCGTCCCGAAATTCCACGAGCACATGACATTTGCTGGTTTCACTCTATATTACATTCGCTGGCCAGTGAAGAATTAACTAATGGGTGTGAAATAAAATCACATAGTGCCACAAAATAATGGGTACCTACGCCATTATAGTACTCAATAATAATAGTTAGAATAACTGAAGTAATTTTAGATATTTTATTTTACATTAGGTGTTACCCATAGGAGTGACTCAAACATGCACCATTGATGAGCTCTTCTATGCCGACTTTAATGAATATAGAAAGACAGTAGAGACTTAATATTTCAGCGAAATAAATCGTAGAAAGTCTTTGGATAACTGTAGGTACATCTAAATGAAAAAATTACACTTCTGAAGAGATTTCTATTATCCAAAGACGTTGGTTTCAGTCTGTGAACGTCATTTCCGAGGGAAATGAAACAAAATTTGTTCGAGGTAAACACTTTCCTCGAGAAAAAAGGGTTCGTTTAGGTAGTTATTTATGGTTTTCTTTAATACCTCATTTTTCTTGTGTCATTGAAGGAATTGCCTCAAACAGATTTTGTACTGACGTACCTTCAGCGCCTAAGAGTAGCGAACCCGAGTCCAAAGCTAAATTTATCAACGAAAGATTACCTCCTGCAACCATAAGTACACTGCGCCATTGGGGGAGTCAGCAGTTTCACTGGAAAGCCCTGGTGGCGCAGGTCAATAATATTGGTCCGCTGTTTACTTGCCGCCTGTACAAACTTTTGGTAGACTGAAGTTCACGTAATCGACCGCAGTGCCGCAATGTGGAATGCAGTGGGAAACTACAACATTAGTAGACTCCGAAGAAAATGTAGCCTTTCATTTAATTTGAATCTTCCATGTAAATTATTCTCCGAATCGATTTCCGATTGGGAATTACTACCAGGAGGGGATAATCAGTCAAAGTGAATAAATTTAGGGCATGGGGATGAAACGACGGATAATTAGAAGTGGCGGCGAAGCTGGAAAGTATAGACAAAGACATGGAGATGACTATCTTGGAGTTACGTTTGGGATTGACGTAATCAAATGGGCTGGGGTAGACGACTTCTGAAGCAATGGATAGAGCGTGATAGAGTTCTCATAGCAGGACCAGAAAATAGCTGGAGTAGGCATTAACCTGAAGAAAAATTGGGAATAAAGTGAAGACATGTTGGCAATATAACGACAGAATCCTGATGGTGAAAATAGAAAGCGAGCCTATGGAGACAGTGGTGTATATGACGTTGTTAATACTTACAGAAGTTTAAATAGAAAAGCTATATGGGAAATTAGCTGCCAAAAATATATATGTCCAAAAGGTCAAGAGTTACAAGGAGGTTGAAATGTATTATTCACATTTTTTATTATCTAACTCAAATATATACTGCTTACAACACAAAGTCAATAATCTTTATTTTCCAAAGCAAAGATTGCCATTGTGATCAAGATGTCTTCATTCAAATATTTTCTCCGCTAGTAAGAACAGTGTTACTTCTAAGATGAAAGAATTCTCTCTGAATCAACATTAGCACAGGACATCCAAAGAGCTTCCAGACATTTAGATACATAGGTTAAGACAACCTTATTATTTGAAAGTCTTTCAGTATATCTATGGAGCCCTTTGAATTCTGTTGTAGTAGTATTTTTTATAGTTCCCAAAACCCTATCATCAACTCTTGCCTCAATAACTCAAGGCCAAGAACTTTCTTGAGTTTAATGATGAACTCAGGGTTCACTTCTGTTGTGAGAATTACTTCAAGGTCAAAAATTGAAGTACCTCTTGAAGAAGAATGGAATGGCCTCTTCTTAAATATTCTACTATAAGTGAAGTGAGTTTCTTTGATACCATTTGCAATGGTGTAAAAAAATATATACATGCAGCGGAATGCCTATGTACACAGTGGAATGCCAGAAACCACCTATTTCTGCATTATTAAGTTCTGGCACCACATAGATCCATATCTTTACAATAAGATTCAGTTTGTGAAACTAGCATTGGCTGTGGATCAGCTACTCACCAAAAACAATTTTATGTCTGCAATAGACTTGATCATATATTGAGCAGCATATGTTACAATAGTCCTCAAGCCTCACTGATTCTCGCTATAAATTTTTAGGGAATCGATAATTTCCTATTAAAGTGAGTTACAAGTTAGTCACACTCAGTGACGTGGCGGTTCGTTCCCTCCTCGGCAAATCCGGCTGATCGTCCTTCCCGGAC
>LYUA01000592.1:183430-194185 GCA_002093875.1 Calopteryx splendens | reverse complement strand
CGGTGGCTTTCCGTGTGGGTGGGTGGCATTTGGCCCCCGCCTGCTCCCTCAGAATATCTCCTCCCCGTGGGGTTGGCCGCGCTATTATTGATTGGCACGGGGCGGACGGTCCCCATGGCTCTGAGTCGGGTGGGATGGGGCGAAAGAATGGTATCAGGAGTATTCGATCCATGATTTTGCCGTGGATATAGAGAGTAGTCACTTGTGCGGTTTTGGGTTTTTTCGACTCCGGAGGCGCGGGTGCACGTGCCTTCTCCTCGTGGCTTCCCGGCCGCGCGCCCCGGAGGAGGGCGGTCGTAAATTTCAGACGACGTCCGACAAAGGGAATTGGAAAGCACTGGGGAAAAGTTGGGGGGATTGGTAGCCTCACGCATTTTTATTTTGATAAGATGCTTGAAGGTTTGAAATGACTTCACTCGTGGTATCGTTGCAGGAGTTCTGTGAGAAAGCTGCATGGCGATTGGTATTATTGGTTATTTGGTACATAATGATAGAATGTAATGTGCACTGGCGCTTTACTGTGCACTTCATGCAATTCATAGGTTCAATTTATTATGCCCGTTCAACGACATAACGCCATTCATACCCGGGGGAAATTTTATCTAAAAGCAGCTGTAAAACCAGATTGCCTTTCGCCTTTCATTTGTTAAATCGTACAGTAATTATTTTTATATTTTCAGGTTTACGTGCAGAATTTCTAGTAAATAGACAGCATAGCATCTGAAGACATCTTGGATTTGACCATTGCAATACTTTCAAAATTCTCAGAAGGCTTCATCAAGGTAAGGATTTCAGCATATAAATATAAAAAAATATCTATTGCATTGAAATCTATATGCATTGCTTTTCTGGTTTTAGTTAGAGTACGTTTTATTCCTATTCTATGTAATTATTTTCTGCAGGACTGTTCACCATGAACTTATCATAATTATATTTGATAATCTTACTGTAAATGTGAAATGACTAAAGGAATAGGTATGTATTCTAAAAGTCGCGGTGAATGCATTTTTATGCATGTGGTCATCGTTAGAAGCATTTAAGTATCTTCGAATGTACTCTCAGTTGAATTATTCAAATATTTTTACAAAATGTGTACTCTTCTATCTATTTCACAATTGTGGTGATTCAAAAATTTATTTTTCAACTATTCACAATCTATGATACGATAAATACCTGCAGTTGATGTTTAAGGCATAGGTACGCACTTTTCCCTTGCTTAGGACAAAACAAATGATTTTATCATTTTTTAATGATACATGTCCCGGGCTTATCTATTAGAGTCTCTTCGCGTCTTTCATGTATTTCGGTATTTAAATGAATTATTTTCTGTATTGTCAAAGTGCTTCTTACTTAGCCATTGAGGTTCGTTTCTTTCGTGTTTTCGTTGCAGTGGGATGTGCATGTTGATACCGTGAATCATGTTTACCTACTTTGCGAATTCCATCTAATGATGTCAAATTAAGAATTCTCAAAATGTACTTTACTATTTTCAGCTCAAATTGGAGATAGTAAATTATTAAGGCATGTGTCAATGACTTACTACTTGGCCGATACCAAAATCATTTCGGGATTAAATTTCATCGTTTAAATGTATAGGGAAAGGAACTGGCTCCCCTACCCTGATCCTTGAACAGGGAAAGGAACTGCCCCCCCTACTCTGCGTAAATTTCACACGCCGTTGGGATTAGTACTCGGTGAGTTCTACCCTCACCCACCATACCGACCTACGGGTTGAATACTGTGGTTTGTTTATTATTTTTTGATATAGCAATATATTTGAATGGGACTAATCTGAAAATAATTCCCAATAAAAATTTTAAAAGAAACGTTTTGAAACTCCGATCGCCTTTTTATTGTAGGTACTCGGGGTCATCTAGCTCTCGTGAGTTGTTTAAATAAGTTTTCTCAACAAGGTTTGTTTATGAGATCATATGATCTATGACTTCATAACCAGGTAGGCTTGGATCTCAGTTTAGTTGCAACGAAGTGGGCCAAATGCGTTTGCCTAGCTTGGATCGTTCAAACCCATGCGGGGCACAGTGAGGAAAGCATACGTGAATGAGGAAGAGGAAGTGACGGTCAAGTCCCGCGATTTCATCTGTTATTTGAGATGGAGGAGGATGAATTGAGGGTATTTTTAAAACCCTGTCCTTGAAAATGCAGGAAGTGCTTGACAATAAGGACCTGACATTACAGCAATTGCGCTTACTATGGCCATATTATGAGGTGGTGTACTCAATTTCCATGGCCGAAACTTGTCCCCGACCGAGCAGTTAAAAAACCCCGCGGTCGTGTTCTTGGCCGCGCGGTGCCCAAAATTTAAGTACATTCTCAAAGAAAATTTTCACGAAAAAATACCCACCGAATTTGCTTGTTAGAGAACACCGCGGACAGCTGAATTCCGGTGTATCACTCAGATATTCTTCTGCCGTTCATTTGGAGGAATGCTTCCCAAGGCGTTAGGTCCGGGAATAGTACGCAAGGCGTTTCGCGAACTGCATTCGAACTTCGAGGTTGGGAATAACCTGCGTCTCCACCCAGACACCCTTGTATGTCTTCCAAATGGACGTCCTTTGGCCGGGAAAAAAAATCAGCATATCCTTCGCATCCTGGCCAGAATCGTCCGCCGGCGGCAGCTGCCTCTGCATCTCCATCCCCGAAGGAGAGCCAAAAGCGTCCGAGAGGTGCGTCTCATTTTTCGCGCCCCTCATTTTGTACATTCGCTTCAAATCTGTCCTCGTCCCCTTTGCTTGGAAAAACTTTCCCTTGGGCCTCTATTTTATTTTTTCACGACCTCGTCATCGAAAATGTCCGTTTCAGGACATTGCGTTGAATGTTTAATCCGACGTCGAGTCCCACCCGGAGGCCGCCCGTCGGGATTATTCTCGGCCCTCTCGGCGTTGCACACGTGCGAGACTCCGTGCGCGAATTTAAAGTTAACAACATTGCCAGAGACAACTGTTCCGAGAAGGTGTGGTTACAGCTTGAATTCCAGATTCCCGAGGCGACCACCGGGATGCCGCGTTCGTCTGCGTCTTCGTCCGACCCGGATGGGCTCGCTCCACTCGCATCCACGAGGACGCATCAGAGGCCGCCGGATCCTCTCGTCCGATCCGGCACTGCCCTTTTCAAATGCTGGCAATTCGGTGCCACCGTAAGCTAACTATATCGCCCAGAAAATAGAATCCGAGCGTTGAAATCTCCACGACTGAGCAGCTAGTGATCTGCCTCTCGCATACATATTGTGTGTAACAAAAATAAAGCACTCATCAATTACATTCTATACCGTTACATAAATGCTTTCAATAGCTAATATTATTATAGTTCCAAAAATAGTACAATGGGAGAGGGAGTGAAAATACAGCCGGAATTTCACACAGTCTCTCTTCTATTATTTAGGTATTTATTGATCGCCAGCCAGTTGGAGTAGGATATTGTTGGAAACCACTGCTAGATATAAAGTTAACATGATATAAACATCGTAATACCCCATACACTATTAAACCATTCTTCAACTCTGTGTATTTTCTGTTCACCTTCATTTCGATCAAAATGCCAAATATTTCCCTCTCCCTACTACCCTGACCAAACATTCTTCCATGTACTTGCCTGCCTCCATGCCTTCAATAATCCCTTTCCTCTCCATACGCCGTGCATTCCTTTTCCCGCCTTCTTTGTTTTCCTATCCGTCCATTTCCTTTTTTCAATCGTCCACGCCCTCATCTAAAATCCTCCAACCTACACCTACCCCCTTGCCTCAAAGTTTCTACGCCATAAATTACTCTGCTACATATCAAGGTTTTCAATCATCTTTTTTTCTAATCCGTTACTCAGTGGTACACAGCATTTGTTATCCCTTATTTGAGCTGTTCCCACCATTTTTCTGTACCTCTTTTCTTAGGTGCCACTACACCTCTTATATTCTGTACCACTATACCTCTCACCTTGTATTCGCTCAGAATTCTGTCAATTACCTTCCTACTAACGTATTATTTAATACCACTGGTACCCATCTGCATCGTTTCTCACCGTCTCTGCTGTATGTAAAGCTGTAACTATTGCTCCAATAACTCTGATTTCCTTTCATGTCACCCTGCATACGCCTAACATATTAATTTTTCCTGTTTCCCTCTCCTGTTTTCTAATATCCTTGTCCCAATCTCCCTAAGATTCCAAGTCCCTATTCTGACATGCGTTTCTCTCTTCTGGTTCTTCTTTTCTGCTGCTGTCGATTATGCTGTGCTAGGATTTCGTGTGATGACGGTCGTGGAAGCCATGCTTTCACCGCAGTCAGGCACAGCACCCGTCACTGTGGGTCGTGCCCCCCAGGTACCAGGACTCATTTCCATATTTGTGACCATTATATTTTCCTGGTAGAAATAATTGTGGTGGTTTCCCGTTGCCTTACTCAGCAGTGTTTTAAATGTGTCACCGTCACTTAAATGGCCGCCTCGAAACACAGAAGCCGTCTCACTGAGAAGCACAAGGTGCATGGGTCTCCCTAATGTCCTTCGACCTATCTACAGGTCCGATCCCTGCCAGGAGCAACAACAGTTGCTCTCACCATCTAAGCTCCAGAAGGCGTTAGAAAATGCAGTCCTTTCTACCACGTCGAGTTTGTAGCTCATGGGGAGCTTTTCTCAAGTACAATATTTAAATAAATAAATTCTCCGTTTTTTAATGAAAATAAAATACCCTATTTAAATAAATAAATACATTTTCTTATGCAAATAGGATGCTGCGGGATACATTATTTTTCTATCAACATAAAGTCATTTTTTGCCTTTTCTGATATTCCATTTTAGACTTTAACTATTTTTTTAATTATTGTATTTCATCAAAACTTTATCCTATTTTGTCTTTGGATTTTTTAAGATTCTATATCATTTTTCCTCTCCTTGAAGTTTTAAGAAAATTCTTTCACCACAGAATAGAAATGTACTAAGCGTCAGAGTCGGGGGTGACTTCGTAGAAGTTTTTAATATTATTAATAAAAAAGAATAATTTCCTGAAGAGATTCTTACATTCATTATGGATACTCAAAACATACACAAAACATACACAAAATGTTTTTATTAATTTATCATTGAATAGTATATCAACATTTTCTCTCGAACTCTTCTATGAAGGGCGTTTTTAACTAGCTACTGGGTCGATTCATTTCATCTTAAACACTATTAACAAGTAATAATATGTTACTACTCCTCGAAATCATGTTTTCTCTTGTAAATTTGTGGTCATATCCAAGTTTTTATAAAAATGCTTCCTGTTAGCCAGGGCCAGTATTACTTTTTTCTGTTAGAAGTTTCATGCCTTGATTTAAGTTTTTTTCAGCTCTCACTTTATATATTTCTTATTAAATTTAATGACACCAATGACACCTAAATAAGGGTTTTTAGTTCTGAAAAAAGTCTGCGAATTGGAAGTTATAGCTCAATACCTCTAGAGCTGAGATAACGTCGACTAAATGTTTACATGCAACTACAGATTAGGTATTTAAGAAATAAGTTGAAATTAAATTTTAATTAAGCCCGACCTGAAAGTTTATATAGGCGCATTGGCTGATAGAAACGGAATTAAAATCCGGCTAATAGGATTGGGAGTAGGTTCCCGTCGTGTTTGGTCTCTGCTAGGAGATCACGCTTTTAATGAGCTACTCCATCCGTAATACCAAACGACTTCTACGAACCCTCTGGCGCCTTTCTCTTGTAAAACGCATAATATACGTTCAGCTTTACATTTTAAGCCCTTTTGCATCTTCTAAATTTTTCATGTTAAACAATAATTAATGGTAACCTGCCGATTATGGTAGGTTTCTAATGAAAACACGACACTAACATCTTAACAACTGACACTCCAATTACCTATCATTCATTTCAGTATATTTTCTCCCATCCTTCATCCCATCCAACATGCTTAATCTTTTCCTCCTCCTACCGCGCTTACCAGAAACCTTAATAACTATCTAAAAGGCATAAGTGATTCAATATGGCTGCTGCTGTCCACACCACTAAAGCATAAAGGGTTTTATTCGATACATATTTGTCCCATTAATCTTGAATGCCAGTGATTGGAGAGGAAGAGAGAATACTTCATTTAGATTCTTATATTTGGACACCGATGTACTAGAGAGCATGCGTGCGCCATGTCCCCACCCCCTAGGTTTACGGTACTCTCATGAATTTGATAGACATGATTAGATTTTTTTTTAAACCCACCCATTTAAATCATCCACAAATATATTCCTTGAGAAAACGAAAATTCAAAGTAGGGGACTAAATGATTAATAAGTAATCTTCGATAGTCTTTAATCCTCCTTCCAGAGATTTCAGCCTGACCGAGTCTATTTTCTTATATTCGACATAATGGCATGCTTGTTTCTGACCCCGAATCAGTCAATGAAATTTATTCCGGTTAGTATACGTTGAATATACTGCGTCAAAATTTTGATTCTCACGTATCTGTTTCATGTAATTTGTTTTGTCCTACTTAAGTTCATGCTTACTTTCTTTATATCAGTTGAATTTTTTATTGCAAAGCCAGTAATAATGTCGAAGGCTTAAAATGAAATGTCTATATTGCGTTTATCAATTTCCATATTTTACAATTTAGAGACATTTAAATTAATGATAGGCTTCCCATTTTCAAGTGGTCACCCACCCCTTTTTTATTTAAAATTATAATAGGCTCCCTATATCATCATTTGTTTCAATCCTATGAGAAGTTGACTACAGCCCTCCGTTCTTCCCTATTCATAGTAATTTCTCTTAAGTATTCATAACTTTTATTTTCCATGTCCTTTTTTCATTTGTCTTATATACTTTTCCCTTGGTCTTTCTCGCGGGACCTTCCCTTTAGTCTTCCCTTCTTTAAATTCATAACTAATACATTGTGCCTCAAGATGTGCCCCATCAAACTGTTTCTTCTTTGACAAAGAGTTCTTATCTTATTTTTCTCTTATGTTCTTCTATAACATTTTTCGTTCTTCACTTTATTTTTCCATTGTATTCACTTATCGCCTCCAACAATCATTCGAAGTCTTCGCTGATCCGCTTCTCAACGGTTCATGTCCCTGATCTTTGGAGTCCCACGCTCCAATCGAACGTTTTGATGAACTGCTTCCTTGTTTGCAACCGTATGTTCCTTGAACATAGAAAACCAGCCTTACTACCCACTTACTTCCACCCTTATTACACACTTATTCTGCTTCTTTTTTTTGCCTCTAGCAGGTACCTCTATATATTGAATATTACTGGAAAGGGGTTATAAATTTTTCTCCAGTCCCTATAGTGCATCCCAAGTGTTTCCAGTATATTGAACATCTTCTTCCATTCAACGCTGTCAAAGGCCTTCTCCTAGGTCACGAATTCCACATAAAACGGCTTATTTGTGTTTATTATTTTTTTGCCAGTACCCTTAAGCTGAGTAGGGCCTCCTTTACTCCTCGGGTTTTACTGAATCCAGATGAATAATCCGAGAGTTTTTTCCATCTTTCCCTCTATTATCCGGTTGATTATTCGAAATAGAATTTCTAATGCATGTTACACCAGGCTCAGTGTTCTTTGCAATTATCAGTTCATGCTTTATTCAGTATTGCAGTCGTTTTAATCTTCCCAAAGTTCTCTGGTAGCTATTCACTGTATTAGCTATTGTGTATTATTCCATAGCGGATATTCATCGTTTAAGCTCCCGAGTACCATGATTATTACTCCGTTTATTTTTCCAACTCTGAGTGTTTGCTCAGGGCTGTCAAAATAAACGGTATTTTCACGTCTTGCAATGTATCTCCGGGTACCTATCATTTTTCTCTAGATAAATTTCTCCTTTCACTAAACCATCCTCTATTGATTTTGGATCTAGATAGAGGTCTATGATGTATTTCTTTCATCTCTTTCCTACACCTTGATCTTCTATTAGCATCTTTCCACTCGAATATCTGACGTTATTGGAATTTGAAATTATTTTCCTGAAGTTACTCTCACTAGATTTTAAGCCTTTTCCGAGTTTCCCTTTTTCAAATTGTCATTCACTTTTTCGCATAAGTCTTCTATCCACTCTTCCTTAGATTCTTAACACTTCTATATGGCTCCAGATCGTTATACAGGTCTACCTCACATTCATGTCTTGGATTCCCTATTTGGCATTTAGTTCTTTCCTCTATGATGTCTCTTATTTGCGTAGTTATTTACGGCCGCTTTTTTTTCGCCGCATTTCTCACGAGTTTTTCTACCTACAGCCTCAGTAATGGTCTATAGCTTTAGTGTCTTTGAGTTCCATTTGAATTTCTGTATCACCCTATTCATCATCTTGTATTTCAGTTGGCTGTGGCATCACCACTAAGTTATGATCATTATTTGTATCTACGTAGTCGTAGCTCTTACACTGCTTTACTTGACTGTTATACATCGCTCTCACAAGGATGTAGTTCGATCTGGTAACTTGCTCTTTCCCCCGACATTTTCAATGTGTATCCTCTTCGATGATGATACTAGAAGGGGATAATGTTCACTCGTTTGTTTTTTATTTACAAAATTCTACCAATATTTCTCCTGTGGCATGCTTTTTCTTCAATCCGTCCTACCTTACGCTGCTTCCATCCCGGCCCTCTCTGACCATCGCGTTCCAGTCTCCCATTACGATTAGGTTCTTTGTCCCAGCCACTGCTCTGAGAATCTCTTCCAGTTGCTCATATACTATTTCGTCTTCCTTATGTTTGGGCGTTGGAACATGCACCTGCACTATCATGTTTGTGGACTTTCTCTCTGACTTGATCATCAGGATTCTCTCTTTACACTGCCAACACGGCTTCATACCTCCCCCCAGTCCTTCTTCAGTATGACGCCCTGCTATCTTCCGGTAGACTCCTGTCTAAATCACCCCATTCCCGTCGTTTTAGAAGTCGTCGGCCCCAGACCACTCTATGGATATCTCACTATAGGATGTCTCTCTGCAGTCTGCCTATTTACATCTTGGAATTCTGTAATTTCACACTCGCTCCCCATGACCTCACGTTGCATGTCCCTATTCTAAATTTGTCTATCTTGGCTGATGCTCCCACCCCAGTAGACCTCACCAGGTGATCCAATGGAATATTTTATCGAGAAACATTCCATAGCGTCCTATTGAATGCAAGACTGCATCTTCTAGGGTGACTACTGTGGGTTTTGTCCATTGCCTTTCTTATCGCAGTTTCGCGGCCGTATCCGTCGGCATCGCTCTATTCAACTGCTGTGGCAGTTGATACCTGATCGATCTGCTTTATCTGCGCCATCGGTGCCTCAAGAACATTTGGAAGAAATTTTTCCACCAAAAGCCTAGAAAAGAATATTTGACACCAGCAGGGATCGAATCGGAGAACGCTAACATTCAAGATCCTAGTTGGACTCAATATCCGCGGGTCGACTCCGCCTTATAAGCTTTATCTCGTAGAAAATCCCTTTCGAGTTATCCGTATCAGTTATAATGATAACTCAAAATATCTCAAATTTAGTTACTTTTTATTAATTTTTGCACGTCCTCGTAGATAAATATCACGTTTATACTTGCGTGCAAATGTAAGTAGAAGTAGCTCTGAAATTTTGATTGCAGTAACTCTTGAAGCAGGTAACTCAGAGATTGAACTGCGTTGTCTTACACTGTCCCCCACATTTCCCCTTTCTCGCCCAAGTAGCCTAGGACTCTCTTCGGAGAAACTTGGTTCATCTGGGTCTGTGATCACGTCGGTAACAAAGAAACGTGTGCCAGGATCACCCCCGTGATCCTCGGAAGAGGGAAAAGGTGCGCATAGACGGGCAGAGGGAAAAGGGAGAGCTCCGTGCCAGCACGGTGGTGCTTCGTGGTGTGCTTTAAGGCTACGAGCTTGGGGCAATGGCAATCATTTTTATGTGGGCAGCGTGCCTTGCGTGGTGCGGATAAGGTTGCAACCGCCATTCCGTATGCACTATAGTTTGTGGTGCGTCTAGTGGTGAACCTTTGGAGATTTCCTGGAAATAAAATGTTTTTTAGCGTGATATAACGAATTTTTGAGTAATTCATTTTTACTTTCACCGTTAAACGTCGCTTAAGTATTACAATACATTCGTAATCCGAAAGTTCAAGTAATTTCGTTATGAATAATTGTACCACAGGAATTCCAAATCGAATGCATAAAAGTAGCCGTAATTGAGTGAAAGGAGTAGAAAATTTACTAGAAATGATTGATTTTCCTGTGATTTGATATGAATATCATTTTAATTAAATCAGCGAAGAACTTATTTATATAAATATTGACTAACTGAAACCATATCGGATGCGTAAAAAATTTATTATGTTAACAGCGCTCAATCAGTTCACAGAATGTACCTCTTGTGGCACATCGTGGAACAATTTGAAACAATCATTTCTCTGGCATAAATTTGTCACCCTTCATCCATCCACAAAAAAGATTTTTTAAAGTTTATAACGGGCAAAAGTTTGGTAAGGGATGACTATTTATGGCTCTATTTTTACCTAATGTAACTAATAGTTGAATAATAAGAAAGCCTACAATATACCAATATGCCTATGACATTATTTATGCAGTGAGTAATTTCATAGGATTAAAGTCTAGTCGTTTTGTAAACTGTATACCAGAGTTACTACTTGTATTTAACACCTATTTGTGTATTTACTTCTTTACATGATGTTCTTTTAAATCTTTATTCATACTTTTTATATACCACCTTCAAAAGTCCAAACTCGGATATCCCCTTCACAATCCAAGCCACTGGAACATGC
>LYUA01000591.1:1071844-1084448 GCA_002093875.1 Calopteryx splendens | reverse complement strand
TCTCTCCTCCTCGCAAATGCTTCCTTACCTAATGCGATTCTTCTTCTAATGTAGTTGTAAAACAAATTTCTGTGCTCTTTCTAAGGGCTGAATTTGTATATTACGAGTAATAAAGTAATCAGTTATATATTCCAAAATCCCATGTGCATAATGATGACTGCAATAAACTTAATTTCTCCACGATTGTGTCATTGCACGCGCGATATTTATCAACTTTCTAGATTTTTAAATGGTAAAGTTAACTACTATTGCTCTCTCTCCGTCATCATTGCAATTTTTATGCATACACACTATTTATGCGTTTTCATGAATATTAGTATCGACTTCAAAGTTTCCAATAATGGTTTTATTATTTTTTCTCATTTAACAGACAACCGTTATTGACAATTATTTTGGAGGAGGCTCGCTGCATCAATCAAATCTCATTTCTTAGTTACATCAGACCACTGACCTCGCCCAAAAATTAAATACGTTTAATCACGTTTCCCATAGATGGAGCTAATAGGTTATTACTGAATTTATCTTTTAAAATTCTGACTACATAAAATAAGTACATGTTTTTGTTCTTTCAATAGATTCTTATGACGGGTTTATGATCAAAATACCTTATAACGCTTTTCCTTCAATCTTATCATTAGACGATTTGTACTCACAAAAATGTAGAATATTTTTGGAAATAATATGCAGGAACTAGTCTTACGTAGTGACACGGACGACCAGAAAAGGTGCCTACGAATTGAGATAGGCAAGGAATTCTAGAATAGGATGCTGCTTATCTTGTTAACAGTTTTCATGCTGAAATTAATTAAAAAGGACCGCAGCTGATAGCGGTCGGCAGGACAAGAGAAAGACGAAAGATAATTCCCGAGATGTTTTGGCTATTCAGCGCTGCAAATTATGAAACCCATATTATCCTGTGTAATGATGAGAATGTTTTATCGGAATTTCTCATACATTTACCGCGTAATAAATTTTTAAAGTTCTATTTTCTTGAAAACACTGACGGAGGAATACAGTGCTATAATTTTCGTACTTATAAAATAAATTAAGCAGCCTACAGAAGGTGCAGATTTAATTGTGAACCTCTGATTTATTACAACGCACATGCAACTCGAAGGTAGTATGAGGCGGCACTTTAAAAAGCCGATACGAAATACTATCCGTGAGTACCAGTTAGGAGATCCGCTGGAACTGAGAGGAATAAGATATTCCCAGCCCTTTTCAAGGTTGACAATAGTGTCTTCATATCTTCCGCAAATCGGAGTTCGGCCGGATTATGACCCGGAAAAAAAATACTTTCAGGCCCATAAACGGGTGACACTCGGTCTCTCGGTGACACCAAGCTTTTTGATATTCGGAAAGACCAAAGCCTCCCAAAATTCTTACACTTATTCTAACAAATTATCAGGCTAAGTGTAACTTGAAAATTCAGTGATCCGTTGAAGCCATTGAAATGGTGGTGATAAAGTGCGGAAAAATACGAAGAAGTTCATTTCGAAATCTTCTTACGCTTGCCGAACTCTCGGAAGTCTTTTCCATAAATTTTACCTTAGGCACTTTTAGCAATTACTGCCATCAACAAATTAAATGCATTTTAAAATGCATGCGTCGTAACTGAAAAATAAATATGTTAATAATAAAATTAAAATTGATTTAATGATGGGATGAAAAAGCTTTTAAGTACCTATTTTTCTCTTGCGTGAAAAGGTATGGATTTATAAACAAAAAAAATTGGCGTCACGATAATAATTAAGTCTATATAAATGTAAAAAGTCTTGGCATATGCCCTTTATTCGCTGTTACTAATTTGCTTGCGCACCTCCGAGGGCTGGAAACAGCTGGGATAGGAAAATACGAAACATTTTAAATAAACTTCGTATAAGTTATTTTGCCCGGGAGGAAAGGCGTAGTCATGTAATGCTATAATTTAAGAGTGAATGAAATAGTGTTACGCTGGTGGTGTTTGGTGTCATTTTGGAAAACGGAGCTCTATTACCATCTATCCTAATTTATGAAAAACAATGACTACCGGCATTTGCATATATGTGCTTGTTCGCGCATAAAAATCGCCGTCGCAATATCCCGTGGCCTGGAAGGTGTTTGCTAATGTATCTCGTCAGTCGCGTGCCTCAGTTCAGTGCATTGGTGCATATATTAACCGTGCCTAGCTCAGGTGGGTGTGGCCTCCAAGTAATAATGTTCTGAAATCCTTGGATATATGCACGACCTAGCCAGTCATTAGGAACGGGCAGTCTTTTTCTGACAGGTGACTATCGATTGGAAAAGGGGCCGCCCACTTGGATGGTCGTGGCTGCCGTGAGTTTCCAAGGTCGGGTGCAACGGACGCTGAGAATGGGTTGTTTCGGTGTTACCGTGAAAGTGGCAAGGAAATGCTGAAATCTCGATGATATCCAGAGCGAAACAATTCTTTGGCATAAAGGAAATGCGATTTGTTTTACTGTCTTATGATTTTTGGGCATCTAAAGTCTTTGATAGACATAGCCATGGTTGTACTATTTAAGAGGTAGGAGAAGTTGTTCAAACTCACTCTTATACTGCTCATACTTACAGTGCTCGGGTGGTTATTTCGAGAAAGATTTTTGTCTCTTGAGAAATTATATAATTGGAACTTTTAGAATTCTTCCTTCCCTAGATTATCAAGCTATATTAATCGAGAAGAAACGCAGAAGTGTCCTTTCTTCAACCGCATATGTAGATGTCATAAATAAATTGTAATTTATTTTGAACATTAGAACATAAATTAGTAAAAGTGAAAAGGTGATATCACACAGGTATTTATTCACTCGAATAAGTTTATGACACATATATATAAATTAAAATTTATATATAAATAAAAATAATAAGAAATTAAAATTTTACAAAACAATTCAAACTTTAACTGTCTTGAGTAACTAGTGCTACTGACCTGAACCTTAGGCAGGACTTGGATGCTGTTTCTCAGTTCAGTTTTTCACGCTCCGTAGTCGAAGAAGTACTCCACAGTCCGGATTAATGGAACAGGAGTTTACACAGTTACTTATTTTGGGTGAGTATGGCATGGAACAATGAGAAAGTACGTGATGTAACCGTGGGTGAAGTTTTCTTGCAACTATGAAATACTGGAATGAATTTTCCGTCACTGCTCCCAACTATCCACTTGTCATTGATGGCTCAAATATAAAACAATACCGTAACAACACAGCAATTGAGGGAAATGAAACCTTGACTCAAGAACGTTTATCTCAACGTCACTCAGAAATTCATCCTCTGTCATTGCAAAGGGAGATAAAAATTAACTAAACAAACCTCACCTCTGGTATATAAACTAGCATATTGATACACAACTTCTACACTTGCAGACGGTGATATTTACCAGTCAGGCAACCGGTCGGGCCAGCTCGGTGCACCCACCGCGGAAAACTATTTATTAATTCTGATGTGTGTAATCCATTCTTGGAACGTTTTGTATTACTGTGTACAAATTAATAATTCAAATTATTATCATTAGTATGGTAATCTACCAGTTAAGGTAGGTTTCTGATGGACACACGCCTACAATAACCCTTTATTCATTTCCGCATACTTTCTGCCTCCCTTCATTCCATCCGACATGTCTAATATTTTCCTCCATCTACCTTGCTTACCCAACACTGTACCCTCTACCACATTCTTCAACAATCTATCGCCAATCAGTACACAAATAATTCAAATATATTTTGCAAAATTCAATGGTGCCATCTGACTCATGTTGTTTAGAGCTCTGTAAATTGCGTGTGGTACTTGAGCTATTAGTGAGAAAAATGTACTTAAATGTGATATTTCGATTTGGAAAACAGCTGTATGTGGCTGTCAGGTGCTCATTTTTTCATCTAAAGTTCCATATGTTCGGGAACATAAATAGATGATGATTTTTGTGAATTTATCGCCAGAAAATGTCTAACGCTCCGAGATATTCAAATATAAGTTTCGGACACCTATGTTTCAAGCTTTCGCCCAGTTGATAACGGTGAATTTCTCATTATAATTTTAACATCCTAGGCGAAAGGTGACCGGAGATGGAAATCAACCTGTCTTCGTGCAGGTGCACAGGTGATGGCTGGAAAATTCCTAAATTGGGATACTCAACTACGCGCGTGCACTTCATATCCAAATACTGCCTTGTTCTACTTGAATCCAAAATAGAAGGGCGGATTTGGGGTGACCTATTTTACGGGTTATGTATGTGACAAAGCTAATGTCGCTACGTTAATCATTCGATGTTAAATTTACCGCTTACTCGTTACAAGCAAGTCTTCCCTGTTGGGTTAAGGAAGACCCTCATCTTGGCTAAATAATTGAGTTGACCAAATAGAGCATGAACACATCATTGTTACCCAAGTATTGGATATATCTGCCATAAAGCCCTCTCACTTATGTAAATATGATGTAAGAAAGCATCTTTTGTGATAAACTACGTCGGCATGGAGATTTACAAATAAACAATAAGTAATTTGGCTATAGCATTTAATTCTGGAGCATCACCCATTCTAAGTTTATTTACTTAAGACATTTTTATTCGATTTGCACGGAATTTTATTTAAATAAGAATTGTAATTTTTGGCAGCTGGCTTTGAACATTTGCAATAGACATACAAATTCAATGTTGAGAAATTGAAATTAGAATGAAAAACACGACGAAATATTTAATGAAATTATAATAAACGTGTGACATTGCCATACCACCTGCTCTTCTGAACCGAGTCCAATAGGATTTAGAGGGCTTAATACCCATTAATTTTCATTTTATGAGTCAGCTGCTGGTTTGGATGTTGAAAATATTTTGGGGAATGTAAACCATATTGCATTAGTTAGAATGTCAAATTTATTCATCAACTTTCCTCCAAATGTTTCCATTTGTTGACAGATCGAGTTAACATGGTTTTGCGAGCCGACAACTGGGGATCATTAATTCTAACAAGAAAAGAAATGATAAGAAAAGGATAAATTTCCCCACCGTGAAAAACAACACGATTATAGTATTTCCATAAATCAGACGGCGTTTGCATACTTCCGTTGCTTCGTTGGTATCCAAACAAGAAAACCACTTCTGCACGGATTTCTCTGCGACATCTAGAGAACCGATCGCGCTATAAAATGACATTGACATCAACAATAAGTGGAGGGCTTATCATGGCTGGAGTAGGTTCACTTTAAACTTTATTATAAATTAGAAAATTTGAGTCTGGATGAGTGCCGAATATGCCTGCTCTAATAACAGTCACGGCGTGCTTCCCATCTCTACCGAAGGGTTCCGGGCTCGAATTCCGAGGTGATGCCTTTTAATTATTAATTAATGGTGAATATACCGGTTACGGTAGGTTTGTGATGGACCGCTACGCGACTAACACGATCTCTATCTCAACAACCTACGCTACAATAACCAAATCTTTGATCCCGCAGACTTTCCGCCACCCTTCAGTCACTCCAACATGCCTATCTTTTTTCCTTCCCTCTGCCTCGCTTACCCAACGTTTTCCCCTCTATCAAAGTCTTCAACAATCCGCCTCCCCCCGCTGTCGGACACGACACCGGACCCTGTGGACTGGGTCCCGTAGTCTCCAGGAGTCATTTTCTCGGTGATGCCTTAAGGCAACCCTATTTAAAATACCAAGTGGTGAGATTTTCTGGATAGATGAATTTGACTGGAAAATTCCATTAATTATGTTATGACAAGTTCGTTCACAACTTTTTTATTTCTGTTTCTGATAAGTCAAAAAAACGTAAAATGGCAGCATTTTACCGATTTCTATTTGTCGCCTAGTTTCAGTTATAGTCGGGTTAATGTCAAAACACTTGACCTAAAAGGGCTCTGAAAGGGCCCATAGTAAAAATGTCAAGTCTCTTCCATTCAATCGCCACGGCACTTACGGGCTATCTTGTCGTGCCAAGCCGAACCCTTTGACGTGAGAAATATAACGGGGGGGTGGGGGGGGGTGACACCTTTACGGTATTTTCATTTTCGTTTTACGAGTTCACGGATGGCCGAAGAAGAAAAATAATAAAATGCTCTGTGTCCAATTACGAATGCTGCGAAATTCAAGGCTGAAACTAACCATCCAACGGTTAATTCATTAAAAGACAGTTGGAACGGATGGAAACCCGCTGCCACACAAAATAAAACAACGGAAATGGGTGCAAAAGATGAATATATCCAGTAAGGATATAGGGAGTACAATGTGAGAATAATAACATCAATTGAGAGGAAAAAACCTGCAAGGAATATTGGAAATGTCGCCTGCAGGCTGGGGTGGTTGTGTTATTTGTCAATTTCCCTATTATCCCCCTTCTACCATCCCTTTCACCTTGACTGAAAATCATTTATTCCTAACCAGGACTGAACGACTGAGTATTTAAAATATTTTCATATCATCATTACAGTAGTCAACCAGCTTAGGTAGATTTTCAATTGGCATTTTCCAGCCACTGCTACACTTCAGGTCTCACCTAACTTGACACTAAATACTGTTTACAGCTTACACTATAATGCTACATACTTCCTGCCTCCCTTCACTCTGTCCAATATGCCAAATATTTTCTTCCTCCTACTTTACATATCCAACATACTATGCTGCATACATAGCTATGTTGAGACACTAGTTCCCATTAGCCTAAGGAAGGTTGGGCAGTACAATGGACCACAAATAGGTTTAAGTTAAGTTTTAAAGTTTACAGCTACCATTTCTTTACATCTTCACTCAAGTTTCTTAACATCAATTCCCTCCTCTTTGTAAAAGCTTCTTTAAGAACACACAAACCCTTCCATCACATCAAGGTTATAGTCCATGGGGAGGGATTTTCATTTGGAAATGAGAATATTGGTTCCACAAATTGTTGCCACTTGATTTGGACAAATTGTTACCATTTGAACCACAGTTTTTGTTTAGCTATTACTCTCTGGGAACCTCTCTCATGACCTAATTATCCCTGGGATCTCAACTAAGCCTCTCAAGGCATGTCACAAGGGACCCCAGTGCCCAAACCACCAAAAAATATGTAGCTCCCATGCCTGGGGAGAATGAATCCATTACAAACCAAGAAGTGGAGAAGAAGAAGATGGAGAAGGCCCATTTTTTGTGGTATTCAGGACATTAATATAGGAAATATTATCATAAATGATCAATCAGAGAATCATTAATGAATTCATTTGGATGCATGGGGTGCAATACCATTCTGAATTAAATGGCTAAATGCGATAAGCAATTTTGTATTGAGGCTCTGGTCACTCTAAAAATTTAGCAGAGAATCAACTATATTGTCAATATTTGTATAGTAAATAGTTGTAATTTCAATTAGAACAACATCCTTAGATGCTGTGTAATTTAACTTCAAGTGATTGGGAACAAACTACAGTTGACATATCAACAGTAAAGAGGATTTATATGAGGAAGTTTTACTTTATCCATAAATGATTTAAATTATCCTACCGAGAATGATCCCATGTAGTTAATAAATCATGACCAAAGTGTAAAGTCATTGAGAAGTTCCTTATTGACCCCATATTATTTCTTTTTCTCAAAAAAGTCATCTGATGAAGAACTGGAGAAAGCTATTGACTGTGCCTTGGAAGCTGGTTACAGACACATAGACACTGCATATGCATATGAAAATGAGAAAGCCTTAGGAAAGGTACTCAAAAAATGGATTGACTCTGGAAAGATCAAGCGAGAGGATTTATTTATAGTCACTAAGGTAAGATATTTAATTAGAATACAAGTATTAATTGAATGCTAGTAGTGAAGATAGAGCAATAAATCTTGGCTTCATTTAGAGTTCCTTCCATTTCATATAAGGAAGTTTATGGATTAACATTTTTTCCTCAAAAATATTTTGATTGGATAAATAATAATATTTCCTTTTCTTTATTTTACATTTGCCTTTACTTCATTCTTCCCCAATCAACTTATCATCACCTCCCGATATATAATCATTCCACCTTCCCTTCTGATTCGTCTTAAATTAATAATCTAAATATTTTTGCTTATTATTGTACTCCTTGGAAATAATATAGAAAAATATAAAATTTCCTATGGGCAGTTAATTTAACTTTCAGCCACACTTTACTGAGTAAAGCTCAGTCTTACATGTATTAGATGTACTGTCTGCTCTTATACCCTCTCCCCAGTAACACCCCAAATACATTTCTCCAAAGATGAGACCCAGCTAAATTAAATTCTCATATCCAAAAGCCTAAATATGCAAAGTTTCAAAAAAATCCCTATAACTGTTTTTGAGAAAAATTTGGCATAAATAAAATTATTGCTTGTGTTAAGAGTATGCAATAATCATGATGAAATAGTGAAGTTTGCCTTGACAGTTTTGGGTCAGTGAAATAAAAGAAAATGAAACAATGAATTATGCATTTAGGCACTTTTAGCACAGCTTATCTCACCACAAAATGTGAGGACATAGAAAATAAATTAAGTGAATCGCTATCTATTTTTCATGAAAACAGTTACCTGAAATAGGGAATCGTCCATCAGGAGTGGTAAAATACTTGCAGCGGTCACTAGATTATCTTGGGCTCTCATATGTTGACCTATACTTGGTGCACACACCATTTGGCTACCATGAGAGAGGTGAAGACCTTCATCCAATGACTGAGGAAGGAGTCATAGACATTGATAACTCCACAGATCATGCTGCAATCTGGAAAGTAAGTATAATTTGTTATATGATCATGTATTATCAATGTAATGTCATGCTATATTCATAGTACTCATCACCATAATGCGAAGAATTCCCAACCTCCATAACTTCACAAATTCTGCCACAGCAATCAACCCAAAGCTTGGTGTTGATGATGGTCTTTGCTTACAAAGGCTAAAATAGGGATAACTGTGGTGGCAGACATGAAGATAAACAAAACCAATGTATGGTCTAGTGGCAGGGGAGCAGATTTTAATACAAATATATAATTAATCAATCATTCAATCTAAGGAAGCTAGAAGAAGAAAGAAAGAACTCTGTTATGTGAGAAACAGGATCGGCAGCAATGAAAGAAATAAGGAATACTTAGCAAAATGGACCAGAAAAAAAGCAAAAGTGTAATGCAGGTCACTTGGCAGAAGTGAAAAAATTAATCACTGGTATCTCTTCTCTTTTTCTTACTTTTATTCTCTCTCTTTCCCTCTCTCTATATATTTTTCTATGCCGACATAAACTTATCTTCACTTTTACTCATTTTTTTAATAATCATAATCTTGCACAATGTAAATAAGTGAAAAATATAATATTATATAATTATATAATGTGTGCATATGTAATACAAACACATGATATAATATTAAAATTCCGTGAGTTTGAGACAGAAAGTGAGAAAGAAAAAGAGAGAACAAAGTAGTGGGAGCCATAGGTATGTGCTGCAGATGTATGCACAGCTGATAGCAGTTTATTTTGGCCTTATTCCTCTCCATTCCATGTCTCTTGCCTCCTTGGTCTCCTTTACCTATACGAAACTATACTTTGCCTGCACTCAGCCCTCCTCTCCATGTTTCATTCACTTTGTATAAGCTTCAACAATAGTATATGCCTATAAAAGACTTTGTGACAATTTCGTGTTATTTTTCTTGTCAATTTCGTTGTGTCACCACCAGACTCATGAGTTTACTCCCATGTACAAATGGGATCTGCGAAGGCCCATATAAGAAGTTTTCGCTTCAAAAAGGTGTCCTAACAAACAAAGAATTTAATAATGGCCTGAAGCACAAGGCTGGAAAATAAGGAAACACATCATTAAAGCACATATGTGTTAACAAAGTGGATCTTCGAATATCTTTGGGAAAAAGAGACGAAAAAAGTTTGATCCAAGACGTGAAGAGAGAAAAAAATAGGTTCAAAGTGGTCCGAAGAAAGAAAAAAATAAGGCATAGTAAAAAGATGAATGGATATTGGAGGAGGAGAAAAAAAAAGGAGAAGGAATAAATTGGCATTTGGCCCCTAGGTGGCCCTGTCGAAGAGAAGAATGGAAAAAGCACATATGTGTGTGGAGCAAGCTATTCCATGGTAGTGAGTAATGAATAATATTGCAAGCAGGAAAGAGAAGATTGGAAACAAAAGAAATGTTGCAATCCAGGAGAGTGATGGAAATCAAATGGACAGATTGAAAGCTTGGATAAGTTTATGAAAGAAGTCTAATGGAAGAACTGAAAAGGCAAAGGGTTCATATCATCAAATACATTTGGACACAATGACAAGGTGGACAAACACAATGACCTGGTGATTCTTGAAGGAAAAATTAGTATGATGATATACGGTAGAGATCTAAAATGAAATGCATGAAATGAATAATGATGGTCATCGAAGGAGAAAATGCAGGCAGCTGTTAGAAGTATGGAATTCCTTATTGAAAGTTTGTCTCGCTATAAAATTGTTTGCTCGGAAATTCAAAGAGTTAAATTTAATCTGCTAAGGCACTTGTGGAATTTGGTATGAGAATTCTATACAGATTTACTTTTTGAAGAATGAAAGTTATTACAATAAATTTGACTTTTATTGCAGGAAACGTTCAACAACCTGAGGAGCTTCTTCAAACCTGTTCCTATGCATTTGTTACCAATGATAATGATAAATAACTGATCAATAATAATAATTGATTAATCATAAGAAATATTTGATGATCAATTGATTTTGATAGTACTGAGCCTTAGTATGACATGGGTCACAATATTTTAAGTCCCATTTCAAAAAACTAAAGAGTAACTTTAAGTGGAGCCACCCACTGCTGGGTATACATATGTGAAAAAATTCACAGTGGAAAAATCATTCTCCTGAACCTGACTCAGACCTGAATCAGATCCCTTGAATTCCAGCTGAGTGCTTTAATCAGTAAGCTACTCGGGTATCCTCTTACACCGAACTTTTTCATTTAAAGTCATATTTATTTTCAGTGGAGAGGACCTAAAACCCAATCAATTTATAATGATGTATAATTTTTGAAATATAAATTTTAATACTTAAAACCCATGATGGTATGAAAATTATGGACTTTTTATGCTGTCACATAGACATAGATATTGAAGTATTACCCCTCCCACTTTTAAGCATGTATTTTGCTAAATTGATGTTTTTATTCCTGTTCGGCTGCTCAAAAAGGCAATGGAAGACCAGGTTCTCGCTGGAAAGGCACGATCCATTGGAATATCCAACTTCAATGAGAAGCAAATTGAGCGCCTTTGGAATTCAGCTGAGCGCATTAAGCCATCAATGTTGCAAGTGGAGTTGCATCTTTACTTTCAACAAAAGGATTTGGTCAAATTTTGCCAATCTAAAAACATCAAAGTTTGCGCCTACTCTCCCCTTGGTTCCCGTGGTTCATCTCAACTCCTTGGGTAAATAAAGGCAAACCTATATTATGTCAGTATCAGTGCAATGTTCAAATATGAACATTGATGATGAATGTAGGGTCTGATGTAGGCAAGTTGTATATTTGCAAAGGTGTTCCTCTAGCAGCATCACAGTGTAAATAAATGAAATTTTATTTCATAATATATTTCACCTCCTAACTTATGAATGTTCAAATACTATTTACTATGCCTTTTAATTCTAAATCTTATTTCTTACTCATTTAGTAATCAGCTGTGTTCACAATGTCAGCATGTGTTATAATATGGGCTAAGAAATAAGGGCTCTAGACCCTGATTTAATTTAAAAAACTGAGCATATATTACATAAGCATTAAATACAACTATAGTTGCAAATAATCTCATGATGTATTCTAATATTGTCCCCTGGAGCAGCTGTTAATGGTTAGCCATCAGCCCGGGTGAAGATGGATGAGAAACAATCTGGCATTTATTATAGCATTTTTCATTACACTCCTATGTTTAAATCAAGATTTGTCCATCAACATTTGGAGCACAGCCTCGCCTATGTAACAAAAATAACTTTGCCTTTCATGCACCAATTGGAGTTCTCATCAACGAAGAAAACTATGTGATGACTAAGCATGCCCTCCCCCTTAAGATTATGGTGTTTGCCCCACATAATTCTGGGGCTAATAAAAATGAAAATTTACCTTTAATCACACTCCTCACTACTTTATTTCATAATGGACATATTCCACTAATTTAGACCTGAAGACTTTGCAATGACTTGTTACTACTTTTAAAAAGCTATTAATATCAGGTCTTTGAGGGTGAGAGCCAATTGCTTCTGATATGTACATAGCTTGTGGTTTGTTAGTAGCTGCTACATAATCACTTAATATCATGCCCACCAGGATCAGACAGTTTCCCTGAGCTAAGCTGGTTAGTGTTCACTGTTGATCTTCAGCAAACTGATTTCATTTTATTCTTAGATTCTTAACACAATAAAACTCATCTTGCATATCAATGGAAATATATGGGTTAAGGTAGGTTTCTTATGGCCCCGCGACTAACCATATAAAAACCCTTTATTCATTTTCACATAATTTCTGCCCCCTTCATACCATACAACATATTTAATCTTATCCTCCCCCTACCTTGCTTACCCTATATTCTCCCCTCTATCTCGGTCTTTAATCATCCATTGCGTCAATACAACCTGCATCCACTTTTCCTGCCTTCTTTGGATTTCTCCCAATAGC
>LYUA01000591.1:1049347-1059920 GCA_002093875.1 Calopteryx splendens | reverse complement strand
CATGACACATCTCATATTAATATTTACGGTTTTTTTCAATTAGAACTTTTATTTGAAATCAAATATTTTGTGACACACAGTTCATAGGAGCCCAAGCAAACATCATGTGACTCTTTCGTTAATATTTGATCACTATACCTATATATAAATGTCCTTGTTATGGTTTAAAAATATTTATAAAAATAAATGATGTTTCTTAAAATATTTTTTACTATATTTATTATATTTTTTCGACTTACAATTAAAAAATACAAAAAAACACATTAGCGACGTCACAACGCTGTCAAGATGACATAATTCTCCCAATCCCTACGATCGCAGCATTCTCGGGCTGAATTTCATCGTGGCCGGAGGTAAGTGATTATGAGTATCACATGACTTTTGAATTTTATCCATGAAACCTTTATTGTAATTGCGCTTAATGACAAATTATCTATTAATGCGAACGTGATTGAAAATTATCCCGTGGAAATATGTTGCGCCAGCCCTAAAAGATATCTCTAAAGGTGTAAGATGCTAATGAGCTGTTTTATCGTAACTTGAGACGTTGCGTAGAGAAATATTCCTCTTCTTCGGTTAAACGGTCATGTATAACTAAGAAAAATTGCATAATTGTTTACAAAATCAAAATTGCGATCACCGTAGATGCCCTACTTATTTTTTTAAATTATAGCATTTTCAAGGTGACGTGGTGGCACAGTGAATATTTTGTCGGCTACGGACTGAAGGGTCTCGGGTTCAACTCCCGGACAACTCAATTAATTATCCAATTGGTTCAATTTTTTTGTGACTAGAAAATTGAGAAAACACCGATGGACGTAAGGAAAGTTTCTCTCGTGTTTTTCACACGCTTGGTTCCGACGAGTTATACAAGGGGTGTAATGGTAGTTTAAAACTAGTTAACTCATATTTCTTATATATTCTGTGCAATATTTTATTTCCGTTATAATTACTGTGTAATGAAATTGGTCTTAGCTAGTGCCCTTGACGTGGAAGAAGTCAGTTGATTTACTTAACGCTCAAATGCAAGTCGTCTCATGGGTTGAAGTTGCATTTACGATGCATTCGAATTTTAAGATTTATCTATAATGATTTTCGACCTAGAGGTGATTGTTCAAAAAATATGAAAAAAATTTAAAGAGGCATAAAAGTACTCTACTCAATAGTCGACAGAAATGTGTCCTGGCTGAATGCCTAGGTGTGTTGAGTTCAAAACCAAATTTAACAACTAATAAATTTCCAGCTTTATTAGTTATTTTTTTATCCCTCTCTACCGACCTACTTGGTGCAGTTAAATGGTGCCATTAATATCTGATTACTTTGTAGTCCAGGGGTGTATTTGACGAGATCCCGAAGTTTCATTTTCTCAAGCTTAATCAGTCGATCGATATTTGACCACCACATAGTTATTTTTTAATAACTTCCATTACCTTTCATTATACGACAATGAGGAAAATTGAACTTAATGGCCTTTGCTTAACATTAAATTCTCTTATACTAATAGTAAGATGTGAGAGTGCGGTAATGAAAGGTTAGTGCACTATTATAGCAAGGCATTGTGTACACTGACTGGAACGAATTTTCTCCTGAAAGCTCATATGTACTTGAAATCATTTCAGAAAGCCAGCAGTGCATATGACGAAGGTTCTTCCAGAAGTGCGACAAGTGAAAAATATTCTCGTTTGGCGAAAAGGAACACCTATGTGCTAAGCAACAATAACCGAAACCAGGAAACTGGACTTGGAGAAAATACTACTGTTGGAGTTCACTGTTAAGTTCTTAATCCTATCCTGAACAATTGAGTGTTTTTCTGTTGAAGCCATGATTGAATTTACGCAGTTTTTATTGTGGATATAGGTACTGGGGATATAACGTGTTTAGGAAATGGGATAGCGCATTAGGTCACTGAAAACTATAACAGCCTCATTGTGGACTTCCGATTCGCTTACACGATTGCTGTAACTATGAAAGTACTCCGTTTTACACGCATTGCCTGATTCATTCCTAGAATTCTAAGTCCATTTTCTTACTTGCTTAGCATTCTCCCTTACATTACAACGAACACATCCCATTCATTACCGCTCCATTCCTCCTCCTACCATGTTTTCGGCATCCGTTTTTTTTCTCTTTGAATTGAATTACTAAATTCTAAACTTAAATCAAGCTCCCCATTTCTCCCACTCCGTATAACATTTCTTCTTCTGTATTCCTCGTTGTCTCTTATTTTCCTATCCTTCAAACCCTCCTTTTTAAAGCAAAATAAAATATTCGAAATCCTGCAACGGTTGCACTATATCCAATCTTCATTAAATTGCGAAGGAATTAAATTTAAGGAAGGAGTTCAATTTTTTATATCGTACAACCTACCGGGTGTGCTACGCATTATGTTTCAACTATTCCGCACGCTCCATGACTAAAAGTAAAACTTAAAATATTTTAACACATTTTTTTCAGCATAGAAAAATGTTGCCTACAACATTGATATTTTCTCTCATTCATTTAATCAAACCTTTAGTTCGCTCCAATCTATGGGTTTTATTTTGCTTACGACCTTAGTATTCTTACTGTTTTGGTAATTATATTCAAACTTCTCCGTAAACGTCAGCTGCTCTAGTTGCAAGTCATTTTTCCCTCTTCTTGAAAATCTCTTAACTTGCGTTTACGTGAGATTCATCATTATTTCATGCATATTGGTTGGAGCCTTTACATTACACTACCGAAATCTGCAATAATGATTTGACCGTGGAGTAAATATACTCCATGGTTTGACTCTGTCGGGGCACATCAACATTACTCTACACATACTGACTTTATCAGCACATCGATCCCTCATTACCACATCTTCCCTTATTCCTCTCCTACTCTTTTAAGTGTAGATATATTAATAAACACCGGCAACGTAAGTCAACCCTGGAATATTCACTCCCGTGCGTATTGTTTTTGGTTTCGGTACTCTTTGGTCACGATCGCAATTCACGGTCTCTCACAGTTTGATGATGATGGATGCCCAATGAATCGTTTTAGCACCAGCAATCGTGCAGTGATTAATTTCGCAGCGCGAGATTAGAAGAACAGATGCAGAGCGTTCGTTATCTAATGCGCACTTAATAATAAATAATGAAGTATCATAATAATTCAAACTACCGGTACTTTGAATAGTTCTTTGAATTTGCTCACTGCAAATGTCTCATGAAACAAAAGTTTGAGTCGTACTATCATGTGAAAGTTTAGTTTTCAAGTACGCCCTAATTTTCTAATTTGTCTTCTAATGAGTAGGCAAGAGACTTATTTTATTAAAAAATTACTTTGACTTGAAAGATTTCTCGGGATAATCATTTATTAATGTGAAATAATTTTTTAAATAAAAATTTGTTTGTACGTTAATTCTATAGACTTATTATATTATTTGGCGTATTGTGGCCGTGAATTTCCAATAGTCCGGCTTCGACAAATTTTTCATAAAATTGCATCCTATAATACCATATGCACTAAGGAAAACCTCAATTATAAAATTCAAAACTTTTGGGTAAATATACTGTTCAGATACAATTAAGATAGGTTTTCTGAAAACGCTGCAATTATATATAACCTCTGATTAGGTATTCTTTATAAGATGAAATTGAAAGGAGTAATGATAGAATAAAAAAATATTCAATGTAAGAAAGTGTTACAGACCCAATGCCAAAAATAATTCGTGGACTAAAGCTTTATAAAAATAGGAATCGAATATGCCAGGTGAAATTTTAACAATCCTAACACATAGTGTAGGTAACGTGTATTGGCGTAAGAAAGTTTTTCTTTCACAAATACTGCCTCTTTGCATTTCAGCTGGTTCGTATGTCATGACGCTAATGGAAAAAAATTACCTTCATAGCATTTCACCTTCGAAACCACTTGTAGTCCTGATCTTCATAGGTTGATGTTTTTGTTGAAGAAATTGGATTATACTGAGACAAATACTGCAAATATTCACGGGATTCTCCTTCGTGCACTAATTTTCTTTCTTTGGTTAGAAATTTTCTGAAAAACGAAATAATGAAAGATCAAAAAATCACGCCCCATCGATTGAATAGTTAACATTAAAAATCCAATCCATTAGTTAAATTCATAAGTATCATTCAGTAACATTTTAATGCCCAATGTCTATGATAGTATATTCCTTCTTAGAATACGGAGCTATTGGGTGCACAGCGATAGATTGAAGATATACAACCAAAGTCGATAATAAATATTTCAGAGGTCTTAAATATCGATATTTCGGTCACCATTTAGCTATAAATAGTGATAACTCATCTGAAAAACTACCCCTCGGAAGACGAGTATGCAGGAGCAGGACGCAGAGTAGTTTCATTCATCATGTCGGTGAAGTTGGCCGTCAAGAAAATATTCAGTTACATAATATGGGCGTGTGGCAGGGGGTGTTAGAACACGGGCTGAGAATTTCACCTTATTTTGTCGTGGTCGTGATTCGTGCGAGAAGAAAACCAATTCTTGAATATCGGCAGGTAATTTCTTTAATTTTATCACCATTGACCGACTTGGCGATTAGGAGTGGGGGTTGAATTACTTCCTTTGACTGGTACCTTTTTAATAGGCTAAATCTAGAGTTTAGCCTCACTTTGGATCCTCACGTCACAATTCTTTAAGAACCGATATGCTATCCTCTCTCTTCCGTTATTTCCTGGACCAAAGTTTTTAATATGGCCCTATATGTTCCCGACATATTCTCAATGCGGTCTGGCTAATGAGAAACTGCGTGTCTCTATCAATTTTTCCTCGCAGTTTTCCTACTATGCGCTAGCTGCTTTAAGGCGGCACAACACGCTCATAATCGGGGCCAAACTCCGCAAGATAAAAGGCCCCGACCATAGGTTTCAAGTTTCAGGAATTCGTGATGAATGATCCAAAGTGAAGCACCTTCACAAGTATTTACAATTTCCACTGCACATTCCCCATCTCTTTATCATATATTTAACACTGGTCTGTGGTGTTGCCCTGAACGGTGAGCCTTCAGGTGTAAAATACATAGGTGTCGGATTAATCAAACTACATTAACATTAATTCCATTGAGAAAGCGAAGTCAAACGATTGAAGACAATCAGGGCAGGGTTTAAACAGAATAACCTGGAATTTCCAAAGCAGGCAAATATGAATACTATTGATCTTAGACAAAAGTTACTACCGAATGAAATGCAGCGAGTTCATTTCAACTAATCCTTTTGATGGCGCCCAAGCGATTCAACGGCCAAATTCCTAAAGTGCGAGTAAGCGTGGCGTATAGCGCCACTGTTTTCTCCCGCAGGGAAAAATGGTGTTATTCAAATGAATCCTCGGGCTCGTAGATTTTAACTTTGCAAAATTAAAAAAATAAATTATCCCAATGATGTCTGAAATGGAGATAATACGACACGACATTCATTCCGGGCAAATACGGTATTCGTCCGGTGGGCTCAGGTCCCCTGATAACACAACTGGCTGTATTTGCTGTATTCCATTTGCTACCCCATAGACAGGTCAACTTACCCATGCATCCTAAATTCAACGAAGATCTACTCAAATCAAGCAGATACCCATGGTAAATACCCCAAGACCTTATCGATAGAATATTTTTTTAATGACTAGCAATCATGGGAATTGTTAAGGTCACAAGTATTCCAAGGATTGGGAATGTGAGACGAAAGTGGTACAATCCACCATTTTTCGTTAAGAATATCGTCTTATGTAGCAAATAGAATACCACAATAATATATTTTGACAACCCAAATCGGTACAGTGTCGTATGAACTAACGTACAGTATGCCCGTAGAAAAGTAAAATCTATTTTTACAACCCAAGTAATTAAGGAAAAACTTTGAAAAAAAATATTGCCTTAACCCATGACTTTAATCGGAAGTTTGTTTATAAGATTAAGTATTATTATTGTGACCAGTTTACACTGGATATATGGGGAGAAGTTTCACAGCAAGGAGAAAAAACAATGAAAGGTTTTGACAGCGGGATTTACGCTTCCATATTAGTTAAAAATGTATTAAACAGATCGCACAAATGAACTTTTCAACCACAGGTCTACCACAATGAGGAAAAAAGAGAAGACTAGCTATTCAGGAAGAATAAAATTGTGCATCACACGTTAACATATGGTACTGTTTAACTGAACGACCATACCAGTGAATCATTCCCCCTTTCTCTATATCCCTTTCCAAAACGACAATCTCACACCACGATTGCCAAAGAAATACTACCACTGGCATGAGTAACCTACCTCTGCCCCACAACACGTGAAATCCCCCCCTCTTTAGCCTCCTCTCCTTTGCCTTCCGCCTTCCCTCCATTCATACCGCAACCAAGAGAAATGTACCATATTATTTATTCACATTTCTCACTAACTATTACTGAACTGCAGTACCAAAATTTCTTGTTTCGTGCGCGATAAGAAGCTACGAGGTTGCAAAACTGATGATTTTGGCGAATAGTTCAGTCTGAGTTCTAAGCGGGGAAAAGAACAGTTTTTAAATACGGTTGCAAGAGATCGGCGAGGTTTACTTCTCCAATATATTATTTCAATACAGACGTAATTATCCAATTTCTGTATAGATATTTGAAAGACAAAGGTAAATTCAGCGATGTTCGCTAATTGGCGTTTGTCGGCTAGGCAAATTTATGCATAGAATAATTGCAATTTAATTTAGAATTTATTTCTGTTTCGGAGTGTATTGGTGCACAAGTTAAATACTAGCAGTAATATCAAAGAATAATAATGTTGCCAAAACCTTAAATTTATTGTGACTAAATTAAATGGAAATATATTTCTCTAAATAATTTCATCACTTCGCAATGAATAATTCAATTGCAAATTAAATCACAAATTTCGTTCAGACCCTTATATTAGATCATTCTACGGTAATGAATAGATTTAAAAGTCAAGGGTTCATCATGAATTTTAGATATGGTCGGAAACTGAATATATTAGAGCATCAAGCATTCAACATATTCTTTTAGAACAATTCTCAACTGAACAGTTTACAGCATGGAGCTGTCTCTATTAATTAAGAATTCTGACATTAACCTGAACCTCCGAGAAAATGTCTACTTCACTTACTTTAAACGCAATTCATGCCTGCCTATCAAGGTCCATTTCATATAGGTTGTTGCTCAGTAACAGGAGTACGAGTCTCTATATGCTACAAGAAGAGCACTTTCGAAACTAAAAATACCAATAGCAGTTAAATGTCGTTATTTTAAATTAAGTTCCCACATTTGGTTTTTTAGACTTACAAAGCCCCACTAATTTTGTAAAAAATATATATGTTGCCTGCTTCATTCCTTTTGTAGAATAAGTATCTTCACAAAGCGTGATGGAAATTTAAGGGATTTAAGTGATAATAATTTACTGATAAGCTGCATTCATGTCACCTGTCCCAACCAACGGAGTCGGAGAGGTTAGGTCGTTTCGTACACACAGGAAAAAATATATAATTCACCTGTTTTTAGTTTAGGAACTGTGAATGTGGGTGTAAATTAGTTACATGTAAATGCTTGAGTTAATTTTTAAAATTTTAAATGTTAGGATACTTGGTACCATTTCGAAAAAATTCCTTAGTCATATGGATCCAAGTTTCCGAAAACATTTCGAATTCTGGTAATTTCAATCAAGAGAAAAAATTCATGCGACTACTCCCGTTAATTCTTGTGCAGGGTATCTACTAATGTACGCGATTACAGGAAAAAAGTCATCAAATGTGTAAAACTAATGTATAACACTTTTCAGGCTTCACTATCTGGAACTTATCCATACGGGAAGAAAGTATAAAACTTTGTGAAGTCCACTTAATAAAATTTATTTCATACGACCCGGATTTCAATACATTAGTATCATCATCAGGTACAAATGAACCATTTCACTTCCCTTATATGCACAAAGTTAGGGTATGCTGAGGGAGTCTGGGTGGAAGGCTGGTGTAATTGGGATTGATCGGGACGAGAGGGGTGGGTGGGAGGTGGGGGGGGCTGTTCCCATGGTCACTGCTGACTTGGCGTTGATTGGCCCAGCACTACGGGCATCAAAAAGGTGAGGAACATGAGTGGGTAAATATGCACAAAACACAGACCTACAGAAAATAACTTGTGTGGTGTTTATCTACTACTACTTTCTAATCACTACTACTTCATCACCATTAATTTATTATAAACTTTTTTACTTAAAGATAGAATTTCCGATAGTGTTTCGTAAGAGAGTGCGTGAAATAGGATTCATTTAAACAAAATTGAGAAAATAACTGTCTCATTCCCCACGAAAGGAAGCTGAAGAAGTGCCAAGTGCAAAAGGAATACCAGCACGCAAAAGAATTTTAGCGTAAATAGGTAGATTAATTTGGGAGGAGGAGAGGAAGAGAGCCTGACAGCGGGCAGATTTCAGCGAGTACAAATAGGCAAAATTGGTGTTTCCTTCCTATGCTTTTATTCCAAGATCTCTTCCTGTTGAAAAGAATAATTAGCGAGTAAAGGCTTGGTTTTAAATTACAAATGCTTTGATACTTGGCACCATTCTGAAAACATTCCTTTGCTCATTGGTTCCATGCTTCCTAAAGCATCGTTCTTAATGCACGTTAATTCAATGAATGTTGTGTCTTATAAGATTTGATGCATCTTTACTACTATTCTATCTGTGCTAGCAGCTTTTGCAGATAGAAAGCCATCAAAGGGGATCGACAGTATGACATATTGTCAAAGAATCTGCTAGGACAGGATGAATGTGCTGTCTGTTTGGAGTGTGTGGTCCGTCGGTGACGGAGGGTATGAATCATGGGTAAATTAGGGAGTATAACTCGTTCCTCGTTTTGTAAAGGAATAACTACTCCTGATAATGTCCTCTATTACGTGAGTACACAAGATTTTTGTTTCCACATTTTTTAAACATTAATTTATCTGGAACCTTTGTAAATAAATTTTTTGGTACAATGGTGCTTGGTGATGCCCTACGTTCGGCCCGCGGTGGATTATTTTAACAATGAAAAGTCATCCCACTCCAGAATTTTTAATGACTTTTTTCATCTACGTATAAATAATGTCTCGAGAGGAGTGGTGAAGCTGTGAAACTGCTCGCGATCATTCCTGTGTATAAATATACTCCGGCACATTAGATTTTCTAATACAGTATGTGCATTTTCTTTGCAAGTTTACTAAGCGAACGATATTAACTGTTCAATAGATACTCACTGCTTATAAACAAATTCTTGTAAGCTAATTAATACCGTTGGTTTTTCCAAACTTCCTCATTAGTGAAATATGTAATGTTCTGTTTCATTCCTAGTGTAGAATGAATTTGTTAACAAAACGTAGTCCACACGTATAGGAATGAAGATTGGCAGATTAATTGCATCCGGCGAAGGCTGATGGAAGATGAGAGAATAAGTAGATCAGTGCAATTGGGTATAGTTGACGTTTATCCCCTGGATTTTTATTTTCAGATCTGTTCCTATTCACGTATTAAAGTCTCGTATAAACCCATGCTTTTAATTTTAAAAGCTTGGATACTTGGAACCATAGTGAAAACATTTATTTGCCCTTTGGTTCCACGTTTCAAAAAGACACTTCCTAATGCGTTATAAAATAGAAACTCTTGCGTATCCTCACCTGCCTGCATATTGGTACTAATGGCCGCTCTTGCAGGAAGAAAGTCATCGGATGCGTATCAACAGGAAAAATATTATAAGAGAAGCTTCAAAGGAGAGGAATCACCTACTTGAAAATATGGTGTATGCCGCCTATTGTGTATGCCCTGTAGGGAGAGCACTGTATTCTAGAGAGTACTCCATATAGAGAGAGCACCAAGCAAACTAAAGTTTGCTTGGTGCTCTCTCTATATGGAGTACTAGTTTCCCTTGTTTTGGTAAGTAATACTAGCTCTTTGTCATTTATCATGTTCATATTCTTAATTTTATGTATTTGACATTTTTNNTTTGTCATTTATCATGTTCATATTCTTAATTTTATGTATTTGACATTTTTTATTAGGGTCTGCAAATAATGAAAGTCTCGTATTACCCCTAATTTATTTGAAAATTCTACGATTTAATAAAATAGGATATAGGATATTTGGATAAATATGATATTTGTTGATATCGCGGAAAGGTTGAAGAGGAATGGGATTGAAGGAGGTGGCGTAGAAAACTAATGGTTACTAAATAGCTTTTTTCATTTCTCTCATAACTACTATTAAATTCTTCTCTTCACATTGTACGTTTCATATGGGAACAATAAAATTTGAATTGATGCACATCAATGTTTCTTTAACTTTCATATCAGTCACTGCTGATTTAATTAGATAAGCATAGCATTTCAGGAGTATATCTTCTTTTAAATTTAAGGTGATGCCTCACGTTCCGTCCTCGATGAAATTCTAAGAATGAGAAGTAATACCATCTTATGTATTTTTTAATAAGTGTTTTCCTGTACGAGCAATTCGATCTGTTACGGGGATGCTTTGAAACGAATCACGAATGATTGTAAATTTAACCATTTTTCGGCCATCGAGTCTGGTAGAATAATAATCTACTTCGAACCAAATTCGTCA
>LYUA01000591.1:917355-930902 GCA_002093875.1 Calopteryx splendens | reverse complement strand
TGCTAAATGCAAGCGCCATTTACTAGTATATATATATATATATATATATACACACACACATTTTTTTCCCTAAATTACTTCTTAAATTGCAGGCCATCTGCCTATTATTGCCACCGCATCTGTTATTTCTTAGTTATGAGAAAGTGGGAACTTATTTCTGGTTGAGGTATTATAATTATAAGTATTTAAGGCACTATATGCCCTTATTACAAATTAACTTATGACTTGCTCTATTAACTACTTATATAATTGCATTAATGTTGCCTTGTAAGTTTAACTTCTAATCCATTTCAATCTTACTCCTCCATGGCCATTAACAACGCTATCGCTCTCGTTCTAACGTTACCGGTGCTGTCAGATATGAGCTGACTGCATAATTACGCAGACCTTGGAGTGATTAATGAACACTTGACTTATCCAACCCGAGGTCACCTTAGCAGAGAACGTTAGCAATGGGCTTTCTGTAGCATAGTTAACGATTTGCGTAATTCTTCCGTCGTTCTTGACGTCGGTAATTAGTGGAAAGTAATCCCAGCACGATTTCCCGGATTTAATTAAACGTAGTGCGACTGCAAACCCTAGGGCTTAACTTTTGGAGCCACTACTTAATTCGGGACGTCCGTGTGGCAGAATTGAAATGACCCGTTGATGCGTGACTGGTGTAGCAATCGGAATTTCATTCCATGTCGAAGTTATGGTGGGTGGATGTTTACTCTCTGCCGGGTGAGACACCTTATACCTTTACCTCATGAAACATTTCGTATCATTTCGCTCCTAAGGATTGAATCTATTGGAGGAGCTCACGGAATGAGTGAGATCAAATTTAAATATTTTGAGTAAGAAATGATTTCGACGTAAAATTACATGTGCTCAAACGAAAGTCTTACGTTCTTTTCCTTGAAAATTTATAGAAATAGAGAAAATTTGGCCGTTACAATTTTTGAAGAGCATATAGCTCAGGGTTATTAAATGATAATTTTCCAACAAGCCAGGAAATGAAGAAGGTACAGTAGAGAGAAAACGCAGACGAGGACGAATCTGTTGTCTAATACTTACATTCGCCAAAACGCCTGTAAAATCATTGTGAAAATTAAACCCAAAGGGGTAAACGATTACCCTTTTGAATGTTTCGTTCTAGGTTCAACTCAAATAGACAACTCATGGAATTTTCCTTATGAAAATATAAATTTGTATTGAAGTTGTTGGCTCTCAAGTATTTTTTCAAAACTTACATCCAATATCCCAGTGAGGGTTTCTCTGTTCTTCCTATCTTGTGACACTATGTCTAGCGTCTTTATGTTGCTTGGGAAATGTTGAGAAAAGAAAAGGCTCTCTCTATTTGACATTGTTACTTATAAAGCTATCCATTGGTTTTGTCCACATTTCATTATTTTACGTAAAATGAAATTGGCAGCTGTCAATTCTTCTTAGCTCTATTTTTAAATCTAATCTTGCGACCAGGATAAGTTCTTAGGTCGAATATTTTTCGCGAATTTCACTCTGCTGAATGTGCTGCCGTGATCTGCAGGCGTCGGTCGCTGCTAGTGAAGTGCAATTTAGGGGTTCTTACTAACAGCTTTTATGAGAGTTAGTTGCAGAGCCATTTTACGGACACAGAAAAATTATCTTCACGATTAGATTCAAAAGAACCAGTTACGTTTTTCGGTCCAATTTTCACATGGAATTTTCTTGGTGATAATTAGATTTTTGGTGAAATTTTATCCGTTTTGATCTGAAGAATTTTGGACAAAATAAAGAATTTTATTCTGGCTCAACATTAAACACCATTTATAGGCAGAACAAAGCGTTTAACCTAGGTTAAAATTTTACTCGAATAAGTTGCATAAGCATTTTATAATACGAAGTAAGTTTGTATGTGTCCTTTTATTTGCCCATTAATATTTGTCTTTGGAGATTTAGTTCCATACTTTTCCCAAACAACCGCGAAAATGAAATATGCAGGAATTTTACAATTTTGCTACCCGTTGAAATCTCATACGCAATCTCTAAACCCTTCGCGAAGGGGCGACATAATGCGTGACCTCTTTGTAGACCATAAGACGTCGTCACTTATGAGTGTGTTTTTTTCGGGTGGCATCATTTTTTCACTTAAGGTAGACGAGGAAGTGTCAGGTGGTGTAAATATGTAAGAATAATCATAAAGAACAAACTTCGAATATGAATAACTCATTGTCTGAATTAAAGATAAAATAATAGGATCACAGGTAACCAAAATAACGACAGTTGCTATGCATCGCTAAGTATTTAACGTAGGCATTTCTTCTTCTTACTTCTCATCAGATATGGTAAGGATTTATTTCCAAAGCAACTAACAGTAACCTTAGCGGAGTCACCCGCTTCTGTGCGTAAATATGCGAAAAATTCACAATGCCAAAATCATTTGCCTGAACTGGGACTGAGGGAACACTGATCCCTCGATTTCCTGCCTCTGATGAGCTACACAGGGGACGCTTACACTGTGAAAGTCGAGGGATCCGGGTTCATGTCCCGGTTCAGGCGAATGATTTTTACATTGTGAATTTTTCGCATAAGGATATTTTTTTCCGTTTATTCGCACCAGTTTTTATGCGACAAATGAGATCGACAGGGAAATGTCGGAAGGGTGTTGTTTATGCTCTGGTGAAAACTATATGAGTAATTTAGCATCGCTTCGGGATGTGAAACCGACTCTTCAGATTTCTTATTTTTCAATTGTTTTTTCTAGGTGATGTGTTTTTTTCACACTCATTTATTATTCGAGGGTGGCCGTGGGGCCATATGTGGATTCGGCAGACAGATTTACCGATGGGAGAAGCGATTGTTCCACTATTAGTCTAGACGAAGGCTCCAGGGAGATGTCGGGCTCCTCTTCATCCGTGCATTCATTCCTTTTTGTTTTGGGCCAGAACCGCGCTGCAAGCACGCGAGTGACGACGCATCTCCACAGCACGTTGGCGCACACAAAAGGGAGGCCAAAGGGACTCCTCCCAAAAGGGAGGAGTCCCTCGAAACAGTTTGCCCGCCAATCTCGCGAGGATTGAATAATCTCTCATTAATGAGCTCTGCTTTCTGATGAGGGGGATTATAAGGGGCTAAGGGATCGGAGAGCGAGAGTGGGGAGAGGGGAGTGGGGAGAGGACAAAGATGGAGAGTTATGCAGGTAGAATAAAATGTAATATTTAGGAGAAATTGAGAGACCCTTTTTCACTTAAACTCCTCGTCACAGAACGCAGAGGAAGACGGCTACCGCAGAAATAAATGATCGGGCAAGATATAAATTGAAAAACAAAAAATGAAAATTTACTTGGAAAATCGCTAGTGAAGATTAATTAATGCACTGCGTATTATATATTAAGGTTCACAATAAATTTAAAAAAATAAAATGGATAATGTAATTAATTAATTAGCAGGGAAATGGGTTTTTATTTCGAATCAGCAACCTTCCCAGCCACATTTTTTATCTCTCTCTCTCTTTTCTCTTCACGAAATGAAAATAGTGGACTCGGAAAAGGTTCCCGAATGTTTTGGATTGGAGACGAGAGATTATTTGCCTAGTAGCTTTGTGTTTTCGCGCGAAATAAACGCTTGGAGATGGGCGTGGCAGGGGAGGGAAGAAGAAAAAAAGAGGCCAAAAGAATAAGCACAAAAAAAGGGTCCAGGAAATAGCCCAGGGAACGGACGTCTTTTTTTTCAGCTGAGGAAGGGGAAGGAGGACAGGAGAGAGAGAGAGAGAGGGAGAGGGAGAGCCATAGAAAGGGTAGCGGTTTCTGGATGGCGAAAGTCTTAATGTCAAAGGCGAAGGAGAAAGGGTAAACGCTAGAGAGAGGAAAGAATGTGGAGAAATTGGTGCTTTGAGGTTGTGGGGTTCACGGAATTATCTACGGTAGAATGCACATTGCCATTCGGGGCCAAAATGGTGGAGGGAGAAAGGCGATAAAGTAGTGAGTGGGCTGAGGTGATTTTGCGCATTGAATCGTAAGGGAGGCAGAGTTTGATGGACGGATAGAGGTGGACGGGCGGTTTAGTGGGGTTCCCTGGCCTGGTAGTTTTACCCATTGGAATCTTATGGTACATCCTCCTTTAGTCACGGCATGAAACCTGATGACTTAAACCTATATCTAGATTTTATGGAAGAATAAGGAACTGGAGGCACGAAGGCTGAAGCATACATGTTCCATTTGCTCTTAAGAAACACCAAATTTTATTTTCCAAAGTGTTGGAAAATTGAGATGTCAAATATGTCTTGAGTGTTTTAAAATGCTTGAGTTTTAAAAGCCATTTTTTAAGAAAAATATGACGGATATAACCATTTCATTAAAATCTATTTATGTTAGTAAATGGTTGCCTGCTCACTATGCCTGGGAACGATATTAACAACTTGTGTGCTATTATATGTGAATAATATGATTTCTTTGAAAAAATTTGCAGACGCTTCTATGAGGTATGTTATCGCTATTGCTCTGAGCGTCTCACCTTTGAGCAAGGAATCGATATTCATTTAAAACTGATTTACTGAAAACTGATCATAGACTGTTGACTAACGTTTAGATATTAACGCCATTTTAATGTTTCAGGAAAACACAAAATTCTATCTCTAAAATATTTAATCATTTGCACTTCAAAATTTTATCCCTGAGAACTTGATGCCCAGGATATTTTCAAAATATCAAGTAAACTAAATGTGATATAAGAAAATATATGACTTATGTGAATGAATGTGCACAAACATTCTAATAAGAAAAATTCCGTCAGTTCATAAGATAAAAATGCACTTCGAATTCTTTGGGTTGTCTTTCGCTACTTGAAATATGATCCATTTAACAGGGGTTACTAAATCTTCGAATTACTTAGCCAATTTGATCTCTGTCTTTGGGGAAACCTTTATTGCATTCATAAGTTTTAGTGTTTATCATTACTTTTTATTGTAGTGGTATTTTATGATGTCATAAAGAATTATGTTTTTCTTGTAAATGAAAGAGAGGTGGTTACGGTATTTGGTTGTTTAGTGATATAAGACGGTTGAAAATATTTTTAATTTTCGAATCCTTTTGCAACTATTTATTCCTTTTCATAACGAGTTCGTTTAATTTGAGCTGAGGTGCAATATTTTACTCCTTATTCTCCCTGAACTCCACGTTTTTAAAAGAAAAAGGACTTGTTAAATATTTTGAAGTTCTTTTTACCTGATCATGGGGCCAGAAAATAAGGGAATGATAGTTATATTATTGACGAAACATTAATTTAAAGTGAAAGTAGAATGAATAAATTTAGAAACAAAATGTTTTACCCACGTGGGATTTTTAAAATGCATGTTAATGGAATAATGAATAAAACATTAAAAAATATTTATTTAAATAAAAAACATATTTAAAAATGAATTCCCTTTCTCGAATTTTTTTGTGACTCACTATTTTGGAATTGTTAGTGGAACCGCATTTTCATTTCCACTTGTATTCCCGCATTTCATTGCTCGGTTATAATTCCATCATCCCTTTCTAAACACCTGCTCAATTGTTCCTAGTTTTCCAGTCTAGGTTGATACTTGTATTATTATGCATACATGCTTTGGTGATATTAGTTAATATAGTGCCTCTTAGCCATAAAAGTAGCAAGATATTGAGCTAATTGACTATTAATAGTACTAGGGAAAATGTAGCGCCTGAAAACCAATAGTAAAGTATCAATATTTTGGTCGACGAAGGTGGCTATCAGTGGTGAGAGTTTAATGTAAAGGTTAAACTCGGGAAGAGACCTTAGTCAATTTAGGAGAGGAGGTGGTGGGATGGGGTTACTGATTTTTGGAGGATTCATCGCAACTATCACCGTTGATGGTCACCTTCCTTATCCGAAATATCGATATCGAAATTTTCAACCTTACTCTTGGTTTTCCAGATTTTCTACCACTCTAGAACTATAAGTTTTCTTGTAATAAGTGAAATGGTGGTGCCCAAAGAGGGACACACTGATTCAAAATTTTAATTTGGCACATCATAAATAACGAAAATGTTCTTTCCTATCTTTCTGTTGGCATTTGAAGCGCCCATATAACGCGGGGAATATGACGACCGAACTCTTAACTCACCATCAAGAAGTCCCTGGATAGGTTTTTGATCAGTTCCCTATCCTTACTAACCCAGGTTGTTACCTCTTCCCAATTTCTGTTCGTGGTACTACTGTCTAACTACTCCTTATGCATGCCATTTATTATCTTGTTTCTTATACACTCATGCCTATGTTTACTCACTAGTTATTTTAAGTTTTATGCTGCGCTTTTGATCATTCCAGACAATTTTAATACCTTTCGTTTCTGAGCACTTTTATATTTCCCTTCCTTCCAATCGGATTTTTACATGATTAAACACCCGTTGTTACGCTTTGTGGAATTGTGTACTCTATCTTAGACCTCTTTTATTGCTATGAGTACAAGATTTTTCACTTAGGTGGTTGGCGCTGCTTTTTTATGATATTTGATTATCTAAAGAACAAAGGAGTTCTAGGCTTGGTAAGGAAAAAAAGAAATTTATTAGGAGAAATTCAAGTATGACAGGTAAAACGTATTGCCACTGCGATAAAGGGAAGTATGCTGGATAAGCGAGGTAGAGGGGGGAATGGGTTAGGCGCATTAGACGGAATGAGAGGGAGGCAGAGAGTATGCGGAATTGAAGAATGGTTTATTTTAGAGCGGGTTACGGCATTGTTTAATATTGGGTTAGCCGTATAGCAGTGATGTTCATCACAAACCTACCATAACTGGTAGGATAACATTAATAGTGTGCTTATCTCTCCGCCGTTAATTCTTTTATGTTGACGATATGGCTGTTCCCAAGATCCCGTTCTTCAATTATACTCTGAAGGAAACGTCCTCTACTAAAAACGTACCACAAAAAGAGCTTGTAAATGGGAGTCAAGCTAAGAAATCGTGAAAATTATTCAAAAAACGAATGAAATGTATTTATGTATTATAGATACGATGTGAAATATATTTGTCCTATCCCTATTCTTGACCAATTTAATTGAGTATCAGGTACCTTTTACCATACCCATGATTATGGGTGAATGTACATACATCCAGTTTGCAATATCTGAACTTTGAATATGTGGAAGGAAATATTCGAAAGGCAACAGAGTGAAATTCCGTGTATTCATGCCACTTAAAGTCGCATAACGGCAGGGAATTCGCCGAGATTTGGGTATTTCGCGTGACCATTTCCATTCCTATTTCGGCCTATGAACGCAGAATATGGACGGAATCCATCGGTCCATTTACATTAAATTTCATCTGTGGATGGAGAAGATAAATTCATTTTTTATTTCACTTGATTAAAACAAAACTAATCTCTTTTTTTCGATTAATTTTTTTAATCTCCTCTTAAATGCAGGCCTGAGCGCATTAATGAAACATTTCTAATTTCACGCATTTTTATTTAGTATCTTTAAATGATATTTAATGAGATAAATAAAACTGTATCCGACGTCAATCCATGGAATTATTTCATTATATTGAAGGTTAGAGACAAAGCAATTCCACATGTGAACGCATTCTATGGTATTACATGTGACATTACTTTGTTTCTAACTGATATTTAATTTCGTTCATGCATGATTTTCTATATAATTATATCCGATAGTTAATATTTATAATGAGAGGAGAAAATATAATTGAAAATAATTAAAAATATTTTATTGATTTTATTTCGAATTAATTAAATTTCATTAAAATTTTTATAATAATTGTCAGATTTTAATTATTGACACTTGACCCAGTATGGCTCTCATCGTTTTATCCTATAATTTATTTGCTCTAGAATTAAATTATAGTGCTATCATTGTAAAACACAAAAAATATCTGAATTTTTTAACTACCATTAAAAAAATCATAGATTTCCATCACCTAGTAACAATATGTAACTGAATGAAACTGTAATCAATTTATAGAGTATTAACGGTTATAAATAAAGAATTATCTGAATAAACCTACAATCTTGTATCAAAGATACTAAAAGTAAATTTAGATTTTCGCGGATGACCCGCTGTTGCGTGTACATATGTGTAGAATGCATTGTGAATTTTTCGCATATGCACATGAGAACGCAGGTCATTTGCTTAAAGTATTAAAAATTAGTATCTTTTAAAAAAGTTAAACCCCTTCAATGTTCAAACGTTGCTTTAACCTCGTGTACTGTGGCTCCTCACGCACGGGGATGATTGCTTCGTGACATTGCATGTAGGTACCTACGGCAATTCGTAAGAACATCTTGTTCCGTTTAAAGTTCTCAAAAATTCACATTGTAAGAGGACTTAATTTTAGCCTGGGTAGCTTAACTGGCTAAAACACTCGGCCGAAAAATCGTGGGATCCGGGATCGAGTTCCGGTTCAGGCGAATGATTAATGCATTGTGAATTTTTCGCATAGAGACAATCTAATCTCACTTCCTCAAATATTATTGTTTATTTGGTAAAAATATACGTTAAATAAAAAAAAGTGCACAATTCACCTCATTAAATAGCTCTAAGTGTTTAGAGCGACTATTCTTGAACACGAGGTAATCGAAGGCGCACATGCGCATTAAGGCTTGGAAGTACTATACTGCTTTGAAAAGGCCAAGGAGAAGGAGCTAAAATTAGGAATTATTGCAACAGAAAAATGCTGTCCTTTTTTTATTTCCTCGAGGTTGTTTAAAAAGACGGCTCTGTTTTTATGGCGCAAGATATAAAAAATGAAAGAGCGACATCAGGCAGGAGCATGGGCGAGCGAGGGCTGTAATTCATGATGGCGAAAGCGAACACCGAATAAAAGAATATTGGATTATGCGCGGAGTATCAGAAAAGTGAAGAGCGGTGCCGTGTTTGAAGTTTTCGGCGAATGTTTGAATGAGGGGAGAATGGGACAACAAAGGATTGGATAAAAGGAGACGCGCGGGGGAATGCCTTTATTAGGGCACGGGTGGGGACAATGGGATCCTTTCTTCCATGGAAGCAGTGTCAACAAGAAGGGCATGAAAAGAGAAAAAAAATTTCCATGAAGTAACTCAGATGGACGTGAAACCGTATTGATTGGATTCTGGAGACCAGAGTTCTGTGATTAAGAAAAGATTTTGGAGACCATTAGTAAAACGAATAATCGAAATAAGGAAAAGCCATTTGCGTAACATTAGTTCACGGTAGGAGAAGTATCAGGAAATGTTTTTAACCATATAATTCCAGAAAATTCACAACGTGGCACCTTGTTATTTTCTACGCATTTAATACAGGCCAATCCTGGTCTTTCTCAGTATGATTGAAATAATTGGGAATAGTTTCCCTAAGGGTTTGATAACTTATAATTTTAAAAATAACTAATAATTATTTTTTTAAAGTGTCGTTAAAAATTGGAAAGCCACAAAAAAATGACCTTTGATGGACACTTCGATTTATCAATGGCATGGCATCTTCCACCACGAGTAATTCCCTAATTTAGAGATAGAGAAGGATTTCATACTTATTTGTTAATTTTATTTTATCCCAGATCATGCCTGGGGCCCTAAAGTTGTCGATCCGATGAACTAATAAATAATACCCCTATGACAAATCACTAAACATTCCGGATTTTAAGGCCACAGGTCTCCAAGGTGGCTCTTTGATTTCGTGTCGTGTCGGGGGATATGAGAATTAGGGAGGTAGTACGAAGTCCTGCCGGCCTGAAGATTGAATTTGACGCAATATCTATGACGTAAAGAGATGAATTGATGAGATCATAGCTATTTGTTTGCACATCGAACATGGATAAGACTGGAGAAACTCTAGACAGTTCGAAATTAACCTTACAAAACGACTCGCGTTGCGTTTGTTAACAATAAAAGCATGAAGCTATATTGGCACTTGGTGGAAAACTCACCTCGATAACTCGGTACCGAATTAATTAAATTAGGGGCAATATTTTGGAGAACAGCCAATTTCGGCGTTAGGTACTCGGCAGAATGAGAATACGTGTATAATGGAGAATTTGAAAACACATTCTGGGACGATTTGAACGAATTCCGCTATCAAATTCCTTTTATACCTATCCTTCCATGCCACACTCAGGCTGTACTGACTGATAGTGAAACTCGCTTGGTTATGCTTGGGGTTGTTTCTCGATGAAGGCCGTTTTAATTTACACTTTCTTGGGTGCTAATGTCAATTAATCCCTCCGAGGGAATTAAATAGTGCATGTGACAATGTCTTCTTTGCAGACATTGATGGAACTCCAATAAAAAATTGATTTTCGAAAAATAAAACCATCGTTGTGAACATTTAACTTTAATGTACAGTGACGTATGATACTACGTTGATGTTCGTTAGTGTTCATGGATGCTTTGCCTTTCCATTTTGTCAACAATCAGAACGAAGAAGATATTAAAGAAATTATGTGCGGAGTAGAGCTATCATAAATTCATGAATTCTGCCGAAAAAGAGGAAGGAGAATATTAAAATTGTCAGAAGAGGGATGGCAAATAAAGAATAAGTGAATATTAAAAGGGTAAAGGTGGTGCTAGGGTAGCTCTTCAAGAGGCAGGGACAACATGTATTTTAAATTTATTAATCGAATGACATTTAGTCAGGGAATAGTGTTACGTATCGCATTTGGCAACAGTTGAGCATAAAAAGATATAGGTAGGTGCATGAAAATTTCTTTTCGTGCATCCCACTACTATTTTTGGTGTCCATAAAATAACAATTTGCATTTAATCCTATCTTCGTCCATTTTTAGAAATCTCTCTTTCGTCATTTGTTTACGTGTTTATCCATTTCATTTCAAGATTGTTTTGAGGCATCACATTTCTATTGTATATAATTTCTTTCCTAAACTGGGTCTTTCTACTGAGTTTCTTTCCTCTATCGCATGATGATAAAAGATGGAACAACTTGACACACTAGTTTCATCGTGGTTGGCACCCGTTTTCTTATTTTGATAGTTAACTATTGTTTAATCTTTTAATTAATATTACTATTAATTTTGAATCCGACGAGACGAGAATGCTAAAAAAAGGTCTAAGCATTATTTTTTGCAAGGGCGAGTCGAAAAATATCTAATATTTTAGAACAAAAGAAAATGCTTTATTTCTTACAAATATTTATGTCTCTTAACTACAGAGGAGTGTTACTGTAATTTTCTCGGTAAGAAAAATACCGAATCGATTGCAATAATTCTTGTTAATAAAGTCGTCTCAATGTGTTTGGGTCCGTTACCGATCCTGATATTTTACAGTTGTTTGAAACCTCCGCTTGTAAAGCCTTTGGTACCTCGCAGGAATTTATTTCCTCGGCTTATTTATAAAGAGCTTGTAAATTTGTTTCGCGAAAGGTATTTGGTAATGGGTACTTACGAGAGTTCCAATAGTCAATATATACGTTGGTACACTCGTTCTAAGCCGTTAGAAAAGACGACCAGGGGTTTCACGAGCGTTGTGACCCTTAAGAGCAGCTTTAGATATTTCTCGCTGTGACCCCAAAGTGAGCAGTACGACCTGGAGGTTTGAAATACCCCGGCAAGGAGGGTTAAAGGAAGGAGGTTTACCGAGTCCGAAATAAACTCAACTTAGCAGTGGCAGGATACGGGAGGTGATCATGGATATTTGCGCCGGATGCTATTGAACCTCCACGAGAGCCGTTTTCGATAAATATTTTATTCTAAATGGACCCGAAAATTGAATCGATCTAGTTAACCGAGCAACAAACCAACATTTTCGGAACGGCTTAAATACATTTTATTTCACTCTCAACTGTTACTTAAAAAATTGTTGGCCTGACTGTAATTGGATCCCTACTTCATATTTTGTTGCAGAGCTTTATTTAGATGTATCGATTTGGTCGAGTTATTAACTTCAGGTTGGAATTTGAGCTTTTACTGGATTAACATTATGGGGTTGTGGGCGGATTTTTTCAATTAAAATGCTTGTCAAATGGACTCCCATATAATTTTTGTGGTATTTCATTCGACCGAAAGTTTTTAGTCCCCCAGCAAAATATTTTCGGTATCCCATAAAGTCAAACAATTCCTGCGATGCCATTTTTGACAAACGCGCCAAGCTGATAAACATTTTCAATTATTTTATTCGACGCGAACCCCAGGAAAAGAATGAGAGGACCGCTGTTGTGATCTCCTTACATTGAGGACACACTCTCCGATTCGTCAAAAAAAACCACTTGTGCCGAATATCCACCGATAACAGTAATTATGTGTCAAGTGTGAATATATTTCCTACACTGAATTTATTGATTTTCAAATGACGCTGCCATATGGTTTAAAATATTGGACTACAACTTGTTATCACCTTAAAAATGAAATAAAACTAAGACAGTGAAACTTGATTTTTGGAAGCTATCTTTACTCCATTGAGTCAAACACGTCAAAGGCGTCGAAAATGGAAGTTATCGCGCTTGATAAGCATAATGAGAAGAATGATTTGCAGAGTGAGGGAAAGTGGCGAAATAACTGAGCAGGTGGAAGATTTTGCGTACCTTGGCAGGATGTTGGAGAAGGATGGTAGAAAAGATGAAGTGATTAAAAGACGTGGACATTCAGGCAGGAAGGTTGTTGGTAGTATGTGGAGTGTTGAAAAAACATTAATGTTTGTGAGAGGCAGTTTGAGGCAGGTGAGGATTGAATGAACATGTGTGAAAATGACAGAGGGCAAAGGAGTCTGCAAGGATAGGGAAGTATGGAAGAAATTGGTATCGGAGAGTGAATTTAGTTTCGTATTTTAATACAAGGGTTTTCTTGACCGTGCCTACCCTGAAAAGGAACGGCGTGAAGGGTACGCATGTATGTCTCTATTTCTTCCCAAGAGGTGAAGAGGAGAAATTGAAAATGTTGCAGGGAAGGGGAATAATCCCTCACCTTGAATGATTCTTTTTAGGTCTCGGCAAGGGTCGGTACTTCTCTCAGAATTAAAAAGTCAACCATCCGTTTCATAACTGTAATTATTGGTCAAGCTTAAAAACTGTAAACATGAAATACTTTTTCGATAGATTTTTACCATTCGTTAACTGGTCATGTAGAATGAGGCGTCACCTCTCTAAAAGAAGAAATAAGAGGAAAATGCCTTAGATACAAAGAGCAAGATCGGATTACTACACAACAGCGATTTATCAATATATTGTGCAAAGGAAGAATGAAAGCTAGGTAATTTCAAAATCGGTCGTGAATGGTGAGAAAACACTAATTGATACGAATTTGATCAGTTATTATCGTGAATATTAATTTCATTTTATTTCAAAGCGGTTAAAGGCTGAGCTGGAATTCTTTTACTATTCGTTTCTGTGTTAAGATGATCATATAAATGTAGAATGGAAGTTTCACTGTTCAGAAAAAGTGCCGACCGGTCATTTTATATCCTGAAGCATCAAGTATTGAACCAAGGGGTGAATTAAGATCATTTTTCTCGGTCCCTTGAGCCTGTGACACATGGTTGGGTAGATAAATAACTTCATTTGTGAAGAGTTGTTGAAATTAATTTAGAGTAAAACTTACATAAGAATTGATGGTTTCAGGCGTGACTTCATGGAATCGATCCATATTTGAAAGA
>LYUA01000591.1:867427-890036 GCA_002093875.1 Calopteryx splendens | reverse complement strand
CTTCAGCAATCCATCACCTCTCAGAACGCCCTGCATCCACTTCTCCTACCTTATTTGAATTTCTCCCAATAGCCGTCTTTCCTCCCCTACCATTCCTAAAACTTCTTCGTTCGCTTTCCTTTCCCTCCATTTCACCTTATCAAACGTTATCTACACCCACATCTCAAATACCTCCGACCTACGCTTTTCATCATGCCTCAACGCCCAAGTTTCCGAGACATACAAAACTACACTCCATATCACTTCACTTCATACACTCTTGATAAATGAATTTCACGCCCAGTTAGGCTTAGTACTTGGTGGGCACTACCCTCACCTACCACTCCGACCTTCGGGTTGATTACTGTGATTTATTTAGTGTTTTATAAAAGTTATAATAACAACTTTTTTCTTCGACGGTTTTTTACGGATCGCATCTAGTTTTTGTAACAAACTGGTGGTGATGATTTGCAATATCAATTTTCTGCTTTTGTAAATGCCCTCCATGATCCAATTTATTAATATTCAATTACCTAACCGTAGGTTGAATCCGGTATAAGTGTTTATGGCGTCTCCTACCCCTTCGTCTTTCGGAATGTCCTGGCGGAATCTTCTCGATGAGAAGCCATGATGAGCTCATTCCAACGTTTTTATTATACTAAAATTACTATTAAGTGACATTTCTTAGGTATTAATCATACGAGTGGGCAATGGCTGTACAAATGGGTTAGAGCAATAAGCCTGTTTTCAGTCTTCTCATTTAAAGTTTATGTATAACGTACTCACAGATGCAATTGAAGAGGTAACTCATATGCCTACGAAGGAGTTGCATCGTTTCGAAAGCAGGTATTCCTTTTATGTCACTAAATACAGGGATTGGCTTATGAACGAACAGACGCTGTTGAAAGGAAGCGATGAGGCGCTTTAGACGCCTCATTCAAGTTTTTCACAGGGTCCTGCATCATGAATATTCATCGATCGCATATATTCGTCTATTTTTCTTTGTTTCACTGTCCATTTTCGCCGCACGATTTATGGCCATTGATAATAAAACGCATTCATCAATCCCACTGATTAATCACGCCATCGGGGAAGAAATTAAATTTCCTTTTCATTGTTGGATTTGAATAGTGCCCACTCCGTGCATCTTGAAACCATCCTCGACGTTTCTGTGCCTTTTGAACGGCTAGAGACCTGCCCGAGCTCAATACCTCGGAATCCTTCCTATGAGCATAGGAACGCGGAGGAGAAATGCTCGTGTTCAGCATAAAGCATTATCGGTGTTTCGTACGAGCGTATCCAGTTCACTATTTACCTACCTGCTCAATTTCAGCGCTTCGAGATTTTACCCGTTCTCATCAATCTCTTGGATCTCAAGATTAGTAATTCGAAAATGTTTGACCCATCAGTCTGAGTAATCACTCATCGTAACTTCAGCTAGTTGGGATACTATATTTGGAATCGTTAAACCTTAAGTAAAGAGAATGTATGAGAATATAATAGTTCTCCTCTTTCCAGTTTCGGAAATAAAATTTCAATCACAAAAGGTATAATGGATGGCTGTACTTAGCATGCATGTTCAAATAAGTATATGAAACGATAGAAGTTAACTAACATGTTCTTGGATATACATAACTTTCACCAGGTGGGATTCCATGTTTTATTTCGACTGGTTGATTCCCACCTAATGTGTCAAAGCATTGTCGTTTCATTCATTAAACAACTATGTTAATCCATGACTTTTATTTTTATATGCATCTTTTGAGGGCGATAAAACGTATGCCACGTGGTAAATATTAAATATACGCGTGTATACTCCAACTGTTTCGCTAACTGCTTAATTTTCCCATTAAAATATCTCTCTCTATATTCATAGGCAAAAACTAACCTCATCCACGTCACATTAATTACCTATATTTATGCATTTCGTCTGTTCTACGAGCTACATGCGTACTTCGGTTCACATGTCACAACGATAGTAAGCGTATTTAAATTGCCTCTTCCTTACACTAGAATGCACTTCGTGACGTTACCTTTCACCATTTCCTCATCATTTACCTACTGTGATGGGTGGAACTGCCTTTTACGCACCCACCACGCGCGTACTTAAAATAATTACCCCTATTCTGGTCTAATGTTACTCTTATTCAGTGCTTCCCGACGTGGGGAGCACGACACATCGAACCAACTTGCCAAATTGAATATAAATTGGAGGGCAGTCGGAAATTGATGTTGCCAATGCAAAGTGCAATATAAAATTTATATTGTAATAAGAAAGACTAATTAATAATTATTCTTCACGTTCCCTTTCTATTTGTAAGTCCCTACGTATACTTCTTCAGAATCTATTTGGCTATTTTGCAAGAGGGGTCGCCAAAATCTTTGAGGTGAGGCATGATCTTAAGTAGGTTGGAAAACACTATTCTAATGCTTGTTCAGCTGTCTTTTTTTACTTTTCATGCTTTATACCTCGATTGTTTTCCTTGTAAAGTTTCTGCATAATTTCAACTTCATGGATAATGGATTTGTATGAACATCCAAGTTGTTGCAGTTGTTTGTAACATAAGCTTCCCACGCCAAGGATCCGGGTTTGAGCGGTAGTGGACTTTCAACGATAATGCGGTTTCTATTTGAGTTTCGTGTGGAGTGCACTTCAATTTCAGTTTTCTGTCCTTTCCAATGGGACGTTAAACCTTGCGACCCCCTGGCGGTTTCGTTAAAATGCTGACCCAGGGTTCTTCCATCTGAAGCTACTCCTCCTAAAGTTCCACCTACCACCAACTTTCCAACCGATCCCTAATGGCTAAAATGACCTCAGCCGTCCCTGGTAACTACTTCACGTACATTGGTGCCCCATGGTAAAAGGCTATCTCTCACCCTCCCATCGTGCGCTAACAGGGAAGTAAAGTGCTGGACATCAGCGAATTATCCTAAGAGCATGGAACGCCTTACACTACGGCGGGGGTAGTGCACGTTTAGGTGGAACTTCGCCATGAGTCGGATTTTAGGTCATTTTGTATGGAAGTCGAAAGACGTTTTTGCTCAGAAGAGCAAAACAACACATCGTTTTCCTTTCAAAACATCAGTGCTCTTGAACTTAATGTAATCGAAACTTTAAATTGATTGACTGAGTTAGGTCGCTACAGGTGACAGCTCGTAGTATCGCGCATATAGTGTAGAGAAGAAAACGTTTATAATATATACCTTTTTATCAAAGATACTTGCAGTACCTATCGTCTTTACGGTCATTTTAAGTTATTAGAAATAAATTAAAAATCGATCGAGGAGTTTTGGCTTATGTTTTGGAGCATAGATAGATGCGAGATTGTGCAGGAAATATTTTCCCAAGCACGACCGAACGTCTTAAATCTAACTTCACTTTAGAAAATACTTCTTTTATTATAAACTAAACTACAAATAAACGCTTATTTCCACCTCTGGACATATTTGTTTCCCCGCTCTAGTTGCGTTATTACCTTTCGTATTTAAATTTCAGAGGGCCACTTATGCATCTACTAGATAAATGTGAAATAAATTGGTTTTAAATAATTTTTGGTGTTAAATAATTAATAAAAATATCAATTTAGCCTATATATTTACAAGAGAAATACATTCTAAGTTGATTATTTCAATGGAATAGGCACCGAAGTTTTTCTGAAAGGAGTGATGCTTTAATCCGGTAAGCTATCCTTCACTGAGTAAATATTTATTAAAAATAATTTGATGCAAAACCAAAACCAGTTAATAAAACCAACATTCCTAGAAATCATCTCCTGTCGATTAAGGTTTTATCCTTCCAAGAATTTCCAAGGAAAAATATATACGCTTATATCGTTATGTAGGTAGTGAATTTTTTGTATTAAAAATTAATTTTTTAATTATTAGGCTTTACTGCATTTATACTTTTTATAGTAGAACGTGACTAATAGCACCATTTCTTTGCTGTTTCCCAAAATATAGAAAGATCCAACGAGGTTAAGTTGTGAAGCAAAATTTATCATTCCTTGAGAGACTTAAATCTTGCATAATACTTAATTCTCCAGCACTGTCGCAATTGCTGGATTCTGTGAAATTTGCGTTTGCAAGGAAATAACGCTGAAATCCCATTCGGATAATTAGCGTGTCACTCTAAATCTCTACGGCCTTTCATTATGATACGCATGCCATGAATTTTCGACCACCCGACCGCTGCTTTGAAAAGGGGATCCCCACCTGTCGCAAAGGGGATTAGATGCGTGGTTTATCCATTGCGCGGACTTCAAGTGCCTTCTCGCGGCCTGCGCTGTAACCTCCCAATACTGTGCCCACTCGGCGTGCTTTATAGCTTCGTGTTACTCAAGCGATAAAAAAAATATCGCAATTTTCTCGTTTTATAAGCAGAAAACTTTTGACTTTGGCTGGAAGTCACGATTCATTTTTTCAAGTTCTTCAGGAATGGCACTGATGCAAATACGATGTGAGGTTTCAAAGCGGTAAGGTGCATTATGGGAGTAATTGGTTCTCGAGCGACGGGAAACGAAATAGCGAACGAACCGGGAACCGAAACAGGCCTAATATGTCGCCAAAAATGTATATCCACACATTGCAATGAAATATACATAAATGAAAAAAAAGATACGGGATTTTGCGTTTTACCAAAAAGAAGTTCTAATCGTGGTCAGTTGGAATTAGCCAATAACTCACTCTTTAGTGTAAGGCTATCATTATTTCTTTTTAAAGCAAAGGCATCGCTAAATGCGAGAGAATTTCGCCTTTCAATCGATCTTAGAGCCAACTCATGGACATATCAACATGTTCTTCTGACATAAGTGAGAAAATACGATATGGAATATATAACAAGCATAACAATCCTTGTCTGTGAATTGGTTGTTATTAGTTCTAATGACTAAAGTAAATTAGTTATTTATATTTTCATAATTTTTATATACGCTAATTAGTTGTGAAAACTCAATGAAAAACAATTATACCATTTTATAAGAGTATAAATTATCATAATTTATGTTGATCAATTTTTATCGGTAATCTCTTTAATTGAAATCATGTCACAGGTCTTCGACACAGAAAATGTGTTCAGTGGGCTTTTACAGCTTGGGAAGGCATGGTTAAAACTAGTGAACTCTGAAGCTGTTGCGTATACCGCCGTAACTTTCTAAAAATGAGAATAAAACATGGAGATAACATAATAAATCAATGAAGGTCTGAACTGAAGCCGTTAAATCCCAGAAATTTGCTTGCGTTCTACTCAATTGAAGTGGTCAATGATATGATGTGATGCCAAAAAGTTTACGGATTCCTTTAATCCTTTCCTTTGGTGAAGCATTCTGACAGACACCCCCATAGCACATTCCGCTTCTTGGTAGGACAAAATACTTAGTTGAACTCCGTGTCGACGATAAAAGTTAAAGTGTAGATAAAATGATGAAAAGGAAAAGAGGGAATTCAGCTGCTAGGTAACCTGAAGCTTGGTGGAAAGCACGGCACACACTGCGGGTCAGAGATGAAATGGCTGGAGAAGAGGGTTTGTAACAAGGGACTTGCGAAGGAAATATTATTTTCAAATAGAAATTTTCATTGTCTCTCTCCTAATCTTATGTAACTAGTGCCGTTGAAATGTTACCTGTGTATCCTATCCTCATAGTATATACGATTTCACGGTTCATGAATATCATTCCTTAAGCAAGTTTTAAGGCCTTTGGCTACAGTATAATCTGTGATTTGCAGCTATGAAATATATTTTTGTTTTTTAAAATATTGAAAGCTTGATGATTCAAACAATGGGCTCATTTTTGGGGCCTGGCTATCTACACATTATCGATGAGGCATTTTTAAAAATTGCTATACGCGAAAAATATTGTCTCCTTCGGAATTATTTTCAGAATTTCAGCTGAAAATTTTTGTATCTCTAAATATAAACGATAGATATTTCGAATGGAAAATGTGACGTGATAATGTTATGAATAAAAAAAAAGAAATACTTTCATTTTCGTGTAGCTCATCAGATTCAAAATGTTGCGATTCATTTTGATGGTTTGCCAGCTTTTTTTTTTAATTAGACAATATTTGAAAACAAAATTTGCTCGAACGGGGCAGGAGTGATTAAGATTAATGTATCATCTACTCATTCAGTGTTTGTTGTTTCTATGCTAACGTAAACAAACAGGTGGAAGATTATAGAAAGGATAAATAACTAAACTTTATTTTTTCTCGGTGATTGTGCGTTCTTTTCGTGCGATGGCCGTCTATTTATCTTTCCTCTGAAAAAGTACGATTATTGCAGCAAATTCCTTGGTGTTTTGCCTTCTTTGGCGACGCATGGTGGCTTCGATAGAAAATGGTGTGGTCATCGTTTTTAAAGTGGTGTTGATATTATTATGTACCAAAAATAACTCATGTGTCCCATGTGTTGCTACCATCACATTGAGAGAGGGGCGTTCCCATCCAATCATAATAATAAGATTAATTTTCAAAAAAATAAAATTTTCAGTAAAAAATAACAATGTGCTGATATGTTTTTCTTTTCTAGGAGTACTCGTAAATTCAATTGCGTTCAAAAATCGTTTAACCAGTGAAGTTATCATTTATAATATAGTTTTGTGCATTTTAAGATTTCAGTTTATAAGTCAGAAGAAAAACATGGGTAAATATTTCCATCCCTTAACTACACAGTTTTGCACTTGCTTCTATCCCATGGAAATGTATAACATATATTTAAATATAAAGTGACCCCATATTTGAATGAAAATATTCAACAACATTCCTTTGTAGGTCACTTATAAATGATGCCATTGAACTATGCCATTCGGTATCCTGCTTGATAGAAAACCATTTAATGTCCTGAGTTTATGAATGCATTCTTTCATTTTGCTCTCTCTGAATCTTGCACAAGATATCCATATGGATACTTTCAAGCCATGATATGCTTCAATTGGGCATATGAAAAATTCCAGTAGAACTTTTTTTTTTCCTTGAAGCACATCGTATGCCTTTAGTTTCTTTCTCTTTTTTAATATCGAATTCAATTAGGAGAGGGAGGATATTAATTTATTTTCTACTAACCTTACGTAGTTACAAGTTGAAAAAAACTGCAATTTCAAGTATTACTTTTTAGTTACTGTCATTTTTTTACCTCGAGCTCATATTTATTCATGCCTTATAATCCTTTTTTAAATTTTTTTCGCAATTTAAACGAGCGTCTTGTTGAACTCGACTTTGTCCATGGTATTTTCTATGTCAAGGAATATACCAGACACTGGATTTTGGTAATATATTTTTTTCTCCGCAATACGTAGTCTGAGTTTGGCTTTCCTCATTCTTCTATTCATCTTGGATCCGAACTGGTTTTCAGACAAGTTGTCCTTTTGTTTTCTGTCGATTTTTCGTTAATAATAAATTTGTTAGTATCTTGTAAGCTCTAGACTCAAGGTTCGGCGCTCCTCGAATATCTGGGTTCTCGTTTTAATCGGTTTTGTAAACATCACAATCTTCTCGAATTCCTCCAAAAATCGTCCACGATCGTCAAAATTTTGGCTTAACTATTTATAAAGGCATGACTCCAGATTTGTCTCCTTTTGAGCTAATAATTTTTTCTTTCGACATATCGATTTCCTCTCCTTGGATACCGTCTTGTTTTCTCTAAAGGTGTACCTGCCCTCGACTTGAATATCCACCTAGTTTTCGTATTTAATTAAACAGTGATTCAGACATTTCGGTCCGTTGCAGCTCGCATAAAGGCCTTTGCTATAGTATTCCACCTATAACTTTAATCTACATCTGCTGACAACAGTGTGTGAAATTCACTCATCAGAGTAGGAGGGCCAGGTTCTTTCCCTGTACCGCCTGTAATTTCCAGGATGATCTGATGCCCGAAAAATCGTACACAGCATGAGTGAAGCTGAGGGTGCCAAGAGGCTTCACCGGGAGTCGAACCCGGGCCCTCCAGTTAGCAGCCCAAAGTTCCTACCACTGGATTACCACACCCATTTTCAAAGATGGTTATTTAGAAATTATTCACACCATTTTATTTTTGGATATTACTCTCTTTAAAAGCATTTGTCAGTATAAGAACTTCATTATATAAGTTTCATGTATAAATAAAAGTTTTGTAGTTTTTTCGACGTTCTTTCAGATATATCGCAATCAATTTCAACGTTTGGAAAAGGAATTTCTGCATCCTCTTTTCTAACATAATTCTTTTAGATGTTGATTGTGAATAAGACATAAAAAATCGGAGGTTTTTGAATAGATTTATTTAGGAGAGAATGCGCAAATGGCGCTTTGGCGTGTTTTGAGACAGTTTGTTCACTTCTGGAGATACGAACTAAATCGGGCACGTATATCCAACTGGGTATACCCTATAAAAATGGAAAGAAAACCAGCACTCGAAAAGCTGAAAGGATTTAATGCTATCGACCTAATGTAATCTTGAATAATTTCTGTTAACCTAAAAGAAAATAGTAAATATTACGACTTGAGGAAATGCTTTCCTCAAGTTTAGCTGCGCAAGGTGGGTTTATCACTCTTTTGCAGGGGTGGTACCCATGGCAAGAATACTAGGCACCCGATACTTAGTTACCAGTGCCTAGGGAAAGAACCAGTTCTAAAGAGAATAATCCTAGATTTATCTCGGGCACCTTGGTACTGATACCGACACCTGCTCTTTATTGATATCACAAAAGCTTTCAAGGGGTGGTTTCTAGGGCAAGAAAGCTAGGTATCGTTACCTCGGTACCAGTATCTTGGCCAAGAAAACTGGATACCGATACCTCTTTTAGGATATATACCCTACGTAGCGGTACTAAGAAAATGACACTGAGTATTTATCGGTACTTGAGTACCGTTTCCAACATCTAGTCTTATAAGAGTGGAAGCTTTAATGCTATGTATGTATTGCTTTTAGTTGGTATTTGCTTGAAGGTTGGGCTCGTATGCTTACCACCAATGGCGTAGCAATCGAGGACGACGTCTTCTCCTTCAGAGAGTGGTCCCAGCACTGCACTTGTTATCTCGTCTCTCGAGGGCTTGGTGATTCGGACTCCAGTCGGGGGAACTGTTGATAACGAAAGAAGAAAGAAATTAGTAATTAATGTTCATAAATTAATAAAACTCCGTTAAGTTAGTCAGACACGTACCCAATGAGAAATTGAAAACTAATTTTTTTGCTTTCCCCATATTAAGCAAAGGTCTAATGTTTACTTTTTACTCCTCGAAAACCTTCCGTCAAGGCTTGGCTCAATACCCCATTTTTGGTTCACAGGTTTAATGGTAAGCAACGACGTTTTAATTGAAATTTTGAGGCTTGTTCAATTACAGAAATACAAGAGTTTTGATTTAAATATCTGTCCATTTACCATCGCCAGCTTGACACTTGCTTGCAGATGTTTTTTAGCCAGTGATGTATTCCTTGTATTAGATTATTCATTTTGGGAAAATGCCTCCATCCAGCTATTCCCACCACTCCTTATTTTTAGTCAATAAACAGAAATTTAAAGGGAACGTCACTATACAATAGACTGGAATGGAAGGTCACAATAAATTTCCATTTAAAAAAATACTTCCATCTGAAACATTATCGAGTTTCTCTATAAAATATTCTCAATAGTTAGCACCACTATGGTAATGCAAAAGAAACCACGAAAGGAATTTAAAAAAAAATTAGGAATAAAAACTACTATTTATGATACATGTTCCATTGTTTTAGTTCTTAACCGTTTTTTTCATTTGCGTCTCCAACCGGGGTAAAAAGATCCTATTTCGAACAAGTTGAGACAAATAAGCAAAATATTCGTCCTACAACACTGCAGTAGCTAGATGTTTAATGATGTTTGCCTGGGCTCAACTTTCTTTGTTGGTAATGCATCGAAATCAAATCTTTCTCACCTACAATCAATTGAAAATATTCCACGTGTCAGATAAATGAAAGCTACTACTTATTGAACATATTTGCTATTGATATTAACCCGTAGTTGTGGGGATTTAAGCTTATTCAGTGCGCATGGTAGAGCGAAATTAGGTTTTTATTTGTGCTAAAAACGAGAAACAAAATGAATTAGAAAGTTTGAGCATGAGCCAATAAAAAGCTAAGATATTTGGTCTTTTACAGTTAAGGCGAAAATTGGATGCCACTCAACAGATGAATATACCATGAGGTCAGAGATTAAATTGGATGAAAATACTCATGCTAGGTCTTTAACCCGAAACTTAAATCAGCTTGAGTATTTTCATAACATTTAAGACTAAATACGTTGTGAGCATGTTATCATTATCTATTGATATGTATTCTTGACGTATTTTAAAGTATTCTCATACGCTTCTCGTACTTCGCCCTTTAAAGCTTATAATATCGCCGTAAATGGACAGTTACTTTTTCAGTCACACAGTGAATCATACACTACATTTATTGATTGCATTGTTAGTTGAGGTCATTTGCTTCTTTAGTGAAGGAGCAGTGGCACCAGGTCAGGGGGGAAACCGCATTCTACGCTTTATATTTTTTTGAAAATTCAATCTTATTACTAATTCAATGTTTTTAACCCAGGAAATTGTTACCACAGTGGTTATATATTCACGGGTGGTACCTCATTGGTTAGGAATAGAAAGTCACAATGGTCATCATTTTAAGGGTACAATATAGAGCGCCTGAATTGATTTGTTTTTAACAGCTCATCAGTTTTTCTAGATTTGAAAATATTTGTTTTATGAATTAAAAAAATATAAAATATTAAGAATTTACAAATTAAAATATTTAAATTACATATAGAGTTACTTTTGAAGTGCTCATATTGACAGAACACTAGAATATCCAATCACCCGCACGGATGAGCGGGCGTAGAAAAAATTAATTATACATGTTAAACATGTATAAAAACTAAATAAAGAAAACGATTTCTTTTTTTCAAACTACATTAATTAGAATCCACTGAATTACTGAGTTTCTCAATAGGTTATGAATATTTAATTACACATCAAAAGCCATATGTATGAAAATACCGAACGATCATTTGACTTCCTTCCATACTCTTGCACTCGCAATGTTGGTATTCGTTCATCTCTCGACTGCCAATGCTCAAGATGCTGCTCGCGGGCTTCAGAGGGTTCCGTTTCCCATTTAGGAAAAAAAAATTCCGCCTAGTTTCCAAGGGGTTTAGGGACGTCTGACTGCATTAATTGAGTAATTGGTCTTCCAAACGTGGAAAAAATCACCTTGGTCATCCGAATATGGTATCTTCATTATTTTGCAGCAATCCTCAGGTTGGCAAACATTTAAAGGGGACGGGAGACGGCATTGATGGAATTTTATGGGGCTCATTTCCTAGCATGACTTTCGTGCGCAAAAGTAAGTGTAATTGGAAGAAGGAAAGCGATTAAACGTGGCGTGGACAGAAATTCCGTTTCACAAATGCAATCGCCCTTTGCGTTCTCTTCTTTCTCTCGCGTTCTCTCGCTCTTATCGAATGGTTTCAAGAAAAGTCGACATGTTGAAGCCGCGAGAATGCTGATGGAATGTGTCGTTATCAAATTCTGGTTTTTTGGAGTTCGGATGATGAAGAGTGACTTATTTTCACCGTCAAAGTACCCCTTCTCCATTCCCCCTCGTTTGGCCGCCACGCGAGGGAAGGCGTAGGAGGCCAAATAAATCGACGGTTACGCAAAATTTTCCGGGAATCACCTCGAAGTTCACTTTCTTTCCCTCATCTCATCTTTGAATCACCACTTTCGCAGACCAAATATATATTACAACAGATTATTTTTCTCTCGCTAAATATAAGTTATTATTCTGTTATCAAGAGATTTTTCGTGGAACGAAAGCTAAAGGAGAATAACCCCGTCGGAACAAATCGAATAGGTTTTTGAGGGAGTGAAAACGAAAAAATATATAATGACATGACGTGGTTTGGGGATCTGGAGAGTCAGCTGGAGGGCTTAAATCAAACCACCCCTAATATTGATGATGAAGCTGATGTAATTAAACTCTTGTTGTTGTCATTAGTAATGCAATTTACACCGTGTGTCACATTTCCCAGGTCCGTTCCTGGTGTCAATAATCTCAGGTCCGTTACAGGGGCAAAATCATGACTAATTTTTCTAACACGGTTTTTTATATCTCGGTGAAAATTATATAATTTAAAATGTTCACTGCACTGGTAGGTAATTATTTTTTACGTTGCTATGATTAGAGTCATTCTTTGTTTTTTCAAGCTCTAAATCTGTGACCGCCATATTGATCGGTATATTTGGTGCAAATTCACCAATCAAGAACAGCAAACGAAAACGGTATTCCCATGTGTTTGTTTTCAGTTCCTGATAACTCGCGGTCACCGAGATTCGTACACCACATTTGCCCAAAGTCATTCTTTCAGAAAATCCGCGAGTACTTTAACCCATGGCCATTGGTATCGATCTTGTGTGAATCCTTTGTTTAGCGTCAAGCCGACGCTTCTAGTGGTTTATGTGCTCATGGAGCCTCGATCAGAATTTTAAGAGTTCAAATTGAACCTAGATTACACTTGGTCTCGATTAGGTATCTTCCACTACTCCTCGCCAGGAATGGTTATCTTCAACTTTAAAAGTATCTTCAGGTCTCTGGGAGATATTCTGCTATAGTTTACCCAACCCACGACTGACTCACTCATCGGTTTTATTTGAATTTGCTGGTGGGAGTGGTACCCACTAGTCAGTACCGGCCGACTAATAAGTTGTAGCATGAGCAGAACTGAATTAATATGGGTGGACAAGAAACACGATGCATATAAAATATATTTTTAATGGAAGAATATCAATTGACGAATATATTGTTTATTTTAATTTAAATACTTAAAAGTCATTCTAATGTGAGAAATATTTAAATTTTAAATTAATTAAAAATAATCTACCGGTTAAGTAGGTCTCTGATAGACCCCCGCTACAATAGCCCTTCCTTCATCTCTGCATACTCTCTGTCACCCTTCATTCCATCCAGCATGCCTAATCTTTTCCTACCTCTACCTCGCCTACCCAAATTTCTATTAAATTCGTGAACAATAAATTTTAAATAAAGGGCTCAAAAATCTTTTGCTAAAAAGCATGTTGTCCATTAAATATTATGGATTATATTCTGGTACGTTCACATTTATCCAGTTTTGGTATTGGAGGTTAATCAGCCTTTCCTACTTTATAATTGAAATTTTAATCTCCTACTAATCTATTTAATTTTTTTCTTTCTACGGTTTTCTTAGTTTCGGATGAAAACGTTATTAGCTCCTAGCAATTTTCCCTTATTTAGTAATTAATTAATTGAAATTGAAGTGCATTTGTTCTGAGTTATTTTAAGCCATTGAGTATTTTTATAGCCTTTATTTGTCTGTTTCTACAGTAGTCTCAGTTGATGATATTTTCTTCGTTCTTTTCTCGATTCTCTCAGCATGGCGTCCGAAAAGTAATTCAAGTAATTAAGTACGTAATAGTAAGATTTTGACGCAAGTAATTCAAAACTAAGTCAATTTTACTGAGCGGGTGGTGGAATTGTGTCCCTGAACGTTCGAAATGCTAGCGTGTTGCCAGAAAAGTTGGCGTACCGATCTCGTAAACCGCTTCACGTTTTCGAGTTCGAACGCATTAATCGCTTAGCTTACTCACCGAGAAATCATCCCCAGGGACAAGACTCTACTGAGAGTGAAAAATCAATGTAAATTATTTAGTGACAGTGAAGGTTGAATAAAACATGTTTTAATTGGCTTTGGGCCAACTTCAGAGTAATGCGATTACAAAAAAAACTGAAAAAGGTGATAATTCGCCAACCGTTGGAAGCACAATATTTAATCCAATTACTTCATACGCTTTTAACATGATGAATATGACTGTGCGACGATAGGAAAAAATATTTAATAAAATCGAAATGATAAGTTAAAAGACAGGAAATTAAAATGTAGGCAAGATAAATTTCAAGTCGCTCATGGAAAAATATTCGATAATACGATCAATATATTGCTTAAGGCTTAATGTAAGAATGGTGACCTAATATAATACTTTTGAACGCACAGCATTTAATTTAGTTGAAAATCTCTCGAAAGCCCTTGTGGTAAAGATATACATTGAACATGTGTATCCATCACAGTAATCAACCCGAAGGTCGGTTTGGTAGGTAACGGTAGAGCTCACCAAGTATTAAAGTCCAACGGCTAGTGCGGTTGCTCCCAATAAATAAGCTCCATCTTATGAATAAAATCAATCATAGTCAAATCTTCCCCATTCCTATTCTTTTCATCTTTTTTAGTTTTCCCTTAGATTTTTGTCAGTTGTCTCCAGGGCCATTTTGAGTGCTCCTTGTGTTCTTGGTCTGCTTTCATAATTACATTTTCTTCTGAGTGTTTCATGTGGATCGCCGCTTAGTGAATTCACCTTTGCTTTTCACTGTGCAAGTGGGTATGAACCCAAAAATATCGTTGTGGCCCCATTACGTCCCCAGAAGTTCGTCATTGCTTACTCAATTTACCCGGAAGGCCACCACTATTGAAATTATAGAAGCTCTGATGTTACCAGCCAATGGGAGAATTTGAGGTTCGACCTATAAATTTGCATGAAGTAACGTGATAGATTATTTTTTACAATTTTAGTGGTTATGTCTGATTTTTCGAAAGTTATGGTCACAAATATTGGTAAAAATGATCTTATATTTTGATTTCTATTTACTTTATTAAGACATTATGTATATTTTTATCAGTTTCAGCTAACTATAAAGATTTCGATAATAATTATAATTTTATAGTTATTCCATGGATTGGCTACACTTAATGAAAACATACAACACAAAACATCCTTCCCGTCGTAAATCCGAAAATGGAAACTACATTTTTAATTGAAAATCAACAATTTAAGAAAGTGAAATTTTAATAAGAAAGATGTAACGCAAAGTAAATATATTTCATTTTTTAGATACCTATTGTTTTATCAGGTGGAAAGGCATCCACAAATAAATGAAGCCTGCGTTTGAGTATTGCTCAACTAGTGGAAAGATCAACAGCAAATGACGTAGGCACTAGGCAGGAACCATATGTTTCCATTTTTACTTGGTCTTCTCTCGCATTAACCCTTTTTATTATACTTTTGTGTCCCGCTTCTATTATGTTACATATTAGTGAGATTTATTTTTGCAAACTTTTACGTTCAATTTCAATAGCCTCAGCTGATAAGATTGTTCAAAAATTATTATATTAAACAAAATATTGCTTGGTGGCACTCAGTGAAAATAAAAAAAAACACACAACGAATACTTATACCTATTTGACGCCTAGGCTCTACACGAGCCCGTGTTTCGCTCTAGCTTGATGTTTGCCTTCAACCTACTGCTAATATGATGTGACCTGGGCCTAGGTGGACGTCGTTATTCTCCCGTTGACCTCACCGACGGCGCCATAATCTCACACTCAGGCTTCCTCTCCCTTCGCCCTAGCAATCAACACAAACACGCGCGTGGCCACTTCCTCTCACCACCACCACCACGTTTCCCCCTCTCCCTCTTATACTCCATATCCTTTCCCTCCGCCCCCCCCTTTGGGATGGGGGCAGGGTTCTCCGAGTGAGGCGCCGTGAGAATGCGTTCCCTCCCCGTCCCTTCCCCGGACCGGGCGATAATTCGGATGCAAATGGGGTGATGTGAAGGCACGGATGGATGGATTGGCATGAACGTAGTGCTTCCAACGGGTAACGTAACAAATGTCATATCTACGTTATAAATATGCAACTTTTGTATCGAACTACGAGTGAGTGACGTAATATCCATGGAAACGCCATGAAGAACATTGCACGCAATCGCACGCTCCCATGCTTGAACTTGTGTTTGTGACCGCGTGCATTATTTTCGTTGGCATTCCCAAGGAAGTATTGTTTAATCACTCGCTGCCAGGGGTTGGTAAATGGGGAAAGAATGATAAATACTGGAAACTCGGTACCGGTGCATACGGTACAAATCGTATAGGTATATCTGTACCTAGCGCGATATCTATGTACCCGTTTCTCGGGACTCAGACACCGGTACAAATTCCTGCTCTTCGGTCTGAAATGTCAGTTTGGGTTCATCCGAGAACCGTGACTTACCTACAACGAATTGATTACTGTCTCACATTGTGAATTGTAGATGGGAGCATTTAGTACGCATAGAACACTGCAGAAATTCGTCCTGATTTAAGATTGCTTGGTGCCGTAACTGGCTGACACCTGACCTGCAACTTGGAGATCCGGGATCGATTCCATGCCAAGTTAAATTCTCTGCGGTGAATTCCCACCCATTCGTGTTTTAAGTATTGACTAATTCTAATCATAGCGATGAGGCACGGCAATAGCTTAATTGGAGAAAAAGTCTGCAAAAAAAAAACAAAAGAGAATAAAAGGAAAAAAACCATCGGACATTATAGGTGTGGGACGGCTTTCTGAAGACGACCTGAAGACGAAGGGTAAAATTTAAACGGAAATAACCACCCCTGATGAGACACATGAATCAAATAATGACAGGCGTGAAAGCCAAGAAATATAACGACATGAAAAGATCATCAGATAGGAGAATTGAGTGGAGGGCCGCGTCAAACCGAATCCAGGATTGATGACCGCTGATGATGGATGAGAATATACAGACGTGGCGATGAGAATTGTGTTTTTTGGGGAATATAGACCATATTTCCATTTCGAGCATGTCGTGCTTATGACATAACGTCAAAATAATATATCGTCAGTTAAGTTTATCGTCCATATAGTATAAAGTCAAATTAATATATCTTCAATAACGTTTATCGGTATACTCACTCAATATCATTGATTCGTATGTCAAAACTTATTGATCACTACCCAAGTGCGGATCCGGAGGTGTGGGTTAAGAGAAGAGTTGTCAATGCCTATCGCATTCCAGGTGTTTATTAAGATTTCGATGGGTGTTTCTGAAGCAGCAGAGTTTAGAATGATAAATTCTCGGAAAATTGTTTTAAATATTTTTTTATTGAATTGTCTGGTTACACGTAAGAAAACAATTTCGACTATGTCTGAACGTAACTCGTTCTCATGAAAATGGTTAAACTAATATTTATTTCTCTTGACTGATCCTTGTGTTCATCAATGGTCTCCATCGCCGTTATATGAGCCTTGGGTATAATTTGGTGGTTTATTGTGAACAGCAGCTCAAAGAGAGTGCATAGTAATTATCAGTACATTCCACATCCGTAAAAGATGGAATTATTCAGGATTGGTTTCCTCGCCACACCGGACAGCGACATTCTGAATCGGGACGCAGAAATATTAAAACCCTTTCCATTTTATTCTCCTATTGGAGCAACGCTTGCATAGTCCTATTTGATCGTGGTCACGTAATAGGATAACGTTCCACTACTAACAAGAGGCCCTTGGTTCAAATACCGGGTTATGTCGTTGGGCATCTTTGCTTAAAAGTCCAAGTAGCGAGATTCTTACGTTTTTATTAAGAACTTCGCGTGATGGTTAATGGATGGTGGTCGATGGAAAGGAATAGGCCCTCCTACCCAGAATGTGAGAAGCCATAGGATTATTTTAAGGAAGGTTATACCCTCACCTATCGAAATAAAAAGCAACTTCAGGTTTAATATTATGAATGAGATGAAACGAATGAATAGCCGTGAGGCACATCCTGGAATGTGATTAGAAGGGCACATTCACGAATACGGCCTAACAAGACGTAACTAACACGACTAGGGGGCTATTTCAAAGGGTCTCAGCTATATTGTTACTAAGCTATTGGTGTCTCCAGTTTGATCTGAGAAAGCTGTACAGTAATGCATCTACGGAAAAATGAATCCACCGTAATGCTTTACCTACGGGCTTGGAGGGGCAGATAAAAGTAAAGTTATCAACTGTAACTCTTAAAATTAAGCATTGAATTAAGAAAACAGGTTCGAAATATCTGCGAAATTGTGATAAATAAAATCGGTTTCGTTAAACGAATAGTAGAGAAATATTGCAATTGGAGAAGTCACTTCCACTAAGTTAAACACTCTTAAGTAATTCTGAAGTTTTTTGACCCAGCTCTGAAATACTGAATTTTTAATAAATATAAAGAAAAGCAACCTGATTTGCCAACAATTACCATTTATGAAAGAATAACCCTGTCTGATTGTTTGACAACCTAATATGGCAGCCAGTCGTGGCACAAGGATTCCATGCAAGACATAGCCCACTGGATTATTACCAATGTCTACCAGGAGTTTGATGGTAGGGTATAGGTTAATCTCACATAAAATTGGTTGATGAGGAATGAGAAGGCGAGTGAAATAAACTGAAAATCAAACCGATATGAGTAAACCTTCATTTTACGTAAAATTCAAGATTTTTACAGTGGAAAAGATAAGGTACAAAAATTCTTAGAAGTATATATTTTTCCTAACCTATATACCTATATGACCGTCGTTTAAGATTCATGAACAATAAAATAAATAGATGGTGATTTCATCAGTGACAGCACCATCTGGCACACTCCACTTTGGTAGCTTGAGGCGTAACATGTAGACGTAGATATATCACTTAACAACTCTTCCCTCGTTTCCCAGTATCTCAATGTACCTCCCTCGTAACTCCTCGAAACCTTATGTCTATTTTGTTTTGCCGACCGCCCCACGCAGGAGAAAAATAACTCTGCACACCAGTGCGCTTTGAGGTAAGTGTTTCCGGGGTGTGAGGTTAGCGATAGCGGCGCGCTCTCGCGAGGAAGAAAAGGAGACTGTATGGGGAGGTGGAGAGCGGGAGGGAGGAGGAGTGAGGGAGGGAGGAGGAGGGCAGAGAGGTGGTCGCAAACCGCGTGAAGGCGGACGGGGAAACTTCGTGGCGTTGAGGTCATCCAGGGAGTCCCCTCCCGATAAGTGGAATGCGGCATTCGACCCCCTCCCCCAAACACACACACACACTCGCTCAACTCCGACCGATGGAGAGTTCTCTCAGTTCATTAATACACCTTTCCTCCGTAGAGTTCGACCTCGTTCCATGCAGAGAAATTTAGTCCTGCAGAGAGATGTGTGGCGAACGAGTTGCGGGGAAGACCTCTTATCTCTTCCGAATCTTCCGGAATCCATTCCTCAAATGATCGAATTTTTTGCCTTCTCCTCTCCTCGCTAAGGAGAAAGTTTCCTTCTACTGCTACCCTCGGGGTTCTAAAGGCATTGCATGTTTTGAGGCCTCGAATTGTGGTCATGATCATTTATGCGTGTTGAGGATTTAAAATTTTGATCAGTCACTTAAAACATGGAGCTGAAGGTGCTTATGGAATTGAGCAGCCTTTAAATTTTTCTAGTTGTCATTTTTTTTACAAAAGCTGCTAAAATCCTTCTTTAAATAATGGCTACTTGAAGATTATAAAATACCATCCTGCGATATACTAGTACGAAAAATATGCCTTGCGGGAGGATTACATTTTGTACTTGATGAATATAAAAATGTCCATAGTCCAAATCTTCATTGCTTCAGCCATATTTATGCATATTAAATTGGGTGGCATATTAAATCCTTTACTCTCGTCGTAGCCAATGCAAGTGAATATACATGCAGTGAATTCAGTCCATTATGTATGCATGTTATTATTTATTTATGCCTTTGTGTATCTCGTTTGTGTTGCATAATGTTCAATTGGAAACTTGTTAAGGCTTTATCACAATTGAAACCCACCGAAAGAAACCTTTATGATTACCTCTGACAATATCAACAGTGAAACAAAATTATTAGGCTAGTGATAAATATCATGTAACTTAATTGCAGTGAGTATATGCACAGTAGATTTTAAAGACTTATAGAATTACCTTCGATGGTATGTCTATTCCTTATGCTTATAAAATCAGACTAGGACGCGTGGTCAAGATGGGATGCGCTATTTATAATTTCAGAGACGAAGCTAATAATGAATTAACAACAGGTTTAAATGCATTCAGAATTTCACTAACGCTATTAATGAAGTATTGTTCATTTAAAATGTCTAATTAACGTTCTCACCGCGGTATAAAGAATGTGTCTTAAAGCTCGGTATTACTTTATAGTGCCACACATACCAGTTATCCTCCATTTTTGATGATTGGAGAGAAAAACTGTCTCAGCTCAAAATAAGCTCTCAGCTCAATTTAAGAGGTTTTATCTGGTATAAACAAAGACTACTTTGCATCGCAAGTCACGTGATTTATCTCTCTATCGGGAGTCAGAACTGATCGCCGAATGGTTGGAAACCAGACCCCCAGCTACCTTATTATGCGATCAAGTATGCGTTGCTCTCTCGGGCAGTGTGTGGCGTGTTTTTGGTGGGTATGTATTTTACCGCAAAAAATACCCAGATCTTATATTTTTCTCCAATTAGTGAATCGTCTGTACTTAGAATATTCGATTTAAACTATTTCAGAGTCTCAATTTTATTCTTTGCATTTATGTAACTGAAAGGATTTTTGATTTCACTCAGTCTTTCTAAGTGTTAAGTATTCAGAATTTTCTTTTTCTGAACAAAATAGGCTCTTTAACAGATGTTGAAATTTTGAAATTTAGACAAGAATATTGCGGAACTCTAATAAATAATGCTACCCAAAATGTTTTCATTCTGGTCATTTTCCCCCTCCTCCATTCCCCCCCCTCCAGCGTAGACGAATGTGTTGGTTCTCTTTACAGAATTGTAATTACTTTTCCTTCACGGGTTACTACTGCTCCTTTTGCTGATGAAATCACAGCTTCCAAGTCGTATCTTTATGCAGATTTCTCTTGCCCCAGTGTAGAGATCCAATCCAGCGAGGGTAAACGGGAAATGGAAATAGCCTATCATATCCCTATTTTTATACGGTGAATGGTAGGATTAGTTATACGAGTATATTTTTCGAGGCGGAATTTTATGGAAATCGTTACAGACTAGGATTTTTATTATGCATACATACGATATGTACAGCCAATAATGAACACTCATTATTATTCAGGAAAGTTCATTCTCAACTCTTATTTAAGTTGAATATAGTAAGAAATGGGAAATTCACCTTTTTCAATTTATATTTCAGTTTTCACATTTTCTAATCTCTATTGTATTGCATATTCTACGATGATGTACGGTTCTATTGCTTATATGTGAATGCTATCAAAGGCATTTCTGGAATTAACTTTAGTGTTTAAATCACATTTTTAGCATTTTAATTCCAAAATCGCAGACGAATGTCCCGCACTCCTTCTTTGTTTTACATCGTATGTTCTTACTATAGTAATTGCCCATTCATCATGGTTGTCTTCTTAGTCTGAGTTACGCTGAATGGCCGTCTAGCTTCTTCAATGCCATTTACGATACTCACGGGGCAGGTTTAAGATTTCTGCTTATTCTAATTTTTGTTCTCGTGTAGCAGTATCAACTTCTATCTGTCGTAAGTTTTATTTACCTTTCTATTGATTACTTCCCGTGCTTTAGTATTCATAAAATGAGGGCTTATTCGTGTTACCATTCTGATAAAGATTCAACGGGGAGCGCTAATTATTTTCACAATTTCAATCCAATAGAAGGCGATCGAGGGTTGATCTAAGATGACACTGGTAAGACGTAATTATGTTTGGTTAAGAGCTATTTGAATATCGATTCATTTGGCCTTGCGAACGCGTGCTTAATTTAAACAAGCGGAGCGGAAAACCGAAAACAATAGACCTTTTGGGCTCAAGGAAATTAATTGGGAGATTTTCTGGATTATTTCCAAGTGGTCTCTCGTTTATTTAATGCATTTCATGCTTCAACGATCAAAATAATTAGCCTAATGCTATTGAGATTGCTGTGTGTTCTAAAAGCAGATCCAATTCGAGGAGAAAAACCGAAAAAATCTGTATTTTATTTGTGGCCGTGACACTTCTTCGGTATGTTTTCTTTGATATGCGCAAGATTTTATTTACCGGCATGAATATTGTCCAAGTTGATTGGAAATATGGAAAGTGATTACCACCCTCTTGGTTATATAAACGTGAAAATACCACTATTCTCCGATTAAACGATAAATTTTACCGTCTTAGGAATAAAGTGAATGTAATCGTTCCACATCCGCAAAATAAACCGAGCCACTTTTACGCCATTCCTCCAAGGTTGATTTCTTTTTGAGAGATTAGTAAACACCTACTAATCAGGAGGTCGTGATTTTGAATCTAATCAAAATTGAATGCTGTGTAATATTTATGTCCATCGTATTGCTTGGGATTCGGAATGCTATTCTTCACTGGAGTTCGGAAAGCATTAGTGCTAACATTAAAAAACGAATAGGACGCCACAGCGAAATGTATATCGGTGTCGCTAGAACCCGTTTTATGATCCAGACGATGACCGCGCTGTCTACCGAGATGAATAAGGGTCAAAAGATTGGTGGTCACTGAAGTACTGAGATAGTTATATCCATAGATAATGAATGATGATAACATTTTATTGCAAGTTAATCTAGCTGTTGCCATATTTATTTAATTTTTTGTCTTCATTTATCTAATTCATGTATCCCATTCGTAGTCATCTTTTGAGGAATTTTCCTTTAGATTACCCCTGAACAGTTGTCTTGAGCTATCTATCTCTTAATGTACTCGAGATACGCAGGACTTATACTGGGCTTACAGTAGAAAAATGTCTGCCATTTTATATACATGTATATATATATATATATATATATATATATAT